>JAKSZP010014746.1:0-110898 GCA_022478985.1 Massospora cicadina
GTAATCGCTTCATCCACACCACTTTATATATTTAATATAAAACAGCAGATTCTTTCTGCTCCACTCTCTTCTTCATATTAACAATCCTCCTCCTTCAATCTTCTCAAAATCAATTATATATCAGCAACTTCAGTCAATACTAACCCCTTTTGCTTAGACTATTCGTTCCATCCTGTTCTATCGGTTCCAGCAGAGTTAATATTTATTAAATTCACAATTGCCTTAGATGAGGTGATCCATTCATTATTCATCATATGTTGACATCGCCTAATTCAGAGGCGATCCACTAAATGTTCACTTTTGAAGCTCAGTATTGCCTTTCGCCTTATGTTAAGGTGATCTTCATCTATATTACAATTTACTCAGTTTGGTTAAATCTCACCAATTCTGTAATAACGACTAAGGGCTTATCAACCAATAATGTCAGAATCTTGACACCAACATATTATCCAAGTATGAGCATAATGCCACCTGTTCACATTAATTGCAACTTTATAATGGTCCGTGAGTAGGCTGCTTCACTTATACCAAGTCTATTGAATGATCAAAAGGGCTATGGAGTGGAAAAAGCTCTGCCTCTTCTTCACTAAATACTTCAGAACACGCTTTAAGGTATGCTGGAATCATTCATTTACATGCATCCAATAGAAACTTGGGAGATTCCACAGCATACAGCCCTGGAAACATCCCTTTACTCAACACCCATTATTCTCTCTTTCCATCTATTTTGACTGTGACAATTTTCTGTGATAGTCATGGTATAGCTTCATCTGGCGTAAATATTGAAAGTCAAGGATTACAGACTGGGGTTTACTCTTTAGAGTCCTTAATTCAGCATAAAATTCAGGGAACCGACTAATAACCATATAGTATCTTCACATCAGTAGGCAATGGACTGCTATCCATTTCCCAGGGTTATGGTCAGTGCCCTAATATTAATTGACATTACCAACTTTTTACCATTTCCTATAATATAAAATTCCGAAGGTTCTACTATCCAGTAAATTCTCAGTATGGAATATAGTACTTACCATTCTCAAATGTATAGGCAAATGGGGTAAGCTTGAGTTTAATTTTTATTTATAGGCGACTGATAAAGCTTTCCCTTATTTGGATATTGTAACGCTAAATGACCAAAATTAAGGCAAGAATACCACAATCAATCCTGGGGGTGGAAGGCGAGTCGGTAAGGGCATATGACTACCAACCTGAAGGTTGCGGGTTTGATTCCCGCCCTTCGCACATTGATTGAGGTGCCAGCCAAAGGAAGCTATTGGCGGTTAGTAGGTCTAATAACACGAAAGCCTTACCCATGATGTAACCAGAAAAATTTGAGTCCCGATCCGGAGGTGGAAAAACTTTCTTTGATGGAGTTAACCCTGTTCAGGTTTCATGTCATTTCTTTCTTTCAGTAATGCCTGTCCCCTGGTCGGCTTGCCTAAGTTAAATAAAAAATACCACAATCAATCCTTGTAATAACGTTTATATATTTATGGCTCATGTTGGTTATTTGCTTCTTGTAGGTAGTCCCTTGCCATATAGGAGTTCTGCTCATAACCAGAATTTCAGTGATTCCAAGCAATTCTTTTAAAATCAGGGTGATGGGGTGATGTCTGATCATATCTGATAGATGACTTCCTAACCCTTGTATGAAGTAAAGTGCTCCCATTTCATCATTTAGTTCAAGCTTCTGGAAGATCTCTAGAAACCTCTGCGCATATCTCTCAACAGTTTGACCTACCTGCCGAAGGTTCATCATAGCAATGTGTGCCTGTAATCTGGTACTAGCAGGTGTTGCCGTAGCTAGAAACTGGCTTTTGAACTCTTTGTAACTAATGTACAAATTTTCATTTTCTTCAAAATCTCTGATAAACCAACTCAAAGCATCTCCAGAGAGCTGAGAACCATCTGCCATAACTTTCTGTGCATCATCTGTGGAGTTCTCAGGATATGCTTTAAAATATGCTCCTCAACAATGTAAGTCCTCCTTTCACATAAGCTAATATTAATTCTTCAGGCAATGGAACAATAGGGTAATTCATGGGCGCATAATTAGCTACAGTTACTGTAAGAACTTGACTTGGTCTTATTATCTCTTTATATGTCATATTATCCTTTCTATGAGAAACATTTGTGCCAATAACTGGTAATTTTCATCATTAAAATCAATTGTCAAAGCTTCTAATAATTGAAACATGGCAGGATAGACCTTAAAAATTTGGCATCAAATTTTCAGGGACTGTACTACATTATACCAGTTTGAAATAGTAAGCCATGAACTTTCTAATCCTGAGATAAAGGTCTAGTATAACAAAAGAACAAACGCGCAAATTAGAGAATTGCAAGGGCAATTGGGAGGTTTAACCCTAAAGAAAGCAGGATTGATTCAACTACCCCCATTCTTGTTAGGGTCAATACACCAGATATGTTGGACGTGGAAATAATAGAAGAGGGATTTGTTCAGGCATAGGTGTTTCTGCATTTATGGCTAAAAACCAGAATTACAGTTAGGCTCTTTAAAAATTGGTGCAGCTTTATATAATAAATGGTTAGACTGTATAGCTTATTTTCTATATGATATAGGAAACTATTATATTAGAATATGTTCTTAAAGGATTTATTGCATGATAGTTTAAAAATGGTTAGCCTAGTAATGGTAATATCTGCTTCCACTCTAGTGCAGGTTTTGTTATACTCAAGTTCAAAACCTATACTGGCTATGAACAAAAATTTCAGTGCAGTATATTTGTCCCAAGGTCAACCCACCTCAATTACATTTATTATGCAATAGTTTTTTATTTGCTTTGAAAAATAACATATGAATGTCCTAGTTTTATATCCCATCCAACTTCCTGGACTTACCTAAGCTTAATTGATTCTAAACAGAGCATTATCATCTTTTATACTTTTGTGATTGCTCCTTGCATATAATTTTTGAAAGCAGTGGGAATAATTTCAGTCTTATTGTAAATTCTGTTGGTGTGATTTTTTGACTCAATATCATTGCAATTAAGGCAACTTAAGCAATTAATGAACCATAACCATTGAAATTATGGTTTTCTATACAATTAATTGATCAAAATTCAGCACATATCCTCCTATTTTAATGGACAATCTTGATCTCTCAGTAACGCCACTAATTTCAGGATTTACCCTGACAAAGAAGGTCAAGAATATACATAAAATCTTTAAAAGATGCCATGAGGTTCAGTGTTAAGAAGCACCAGGAAACCCAAGCTACAAGGTAGGTATTCTTGTTATGGTAGACACTAAGAGACTGCACCTCAAGATGTCAGGAAAACAGAAAGTAAGAATTAGACTGGCCTGCCAGCCTAGGGGCCAAAGCACTCGAACAGCAAACCAGAATGCCAAAGGCACTGCTGCTGGTACAAAGGATATGGAACTGGAAAGGAATTTCAAATAACTGCTGGTGAGCCAGAATCTCATACAGGCACATAATAAAATACCAGATGAGTAAAGCCATAAACCCTGAGGGGAGTGTGGGGGTCAGTGGAAAAGGCAGTTTATTTTTCAACATAAAAAATAGATTTAGGAATGGTTTTTAATGGAAAATTTAAGAAAGTAAAATCAACCAACAATTTTCTCAGTGCAATGCAACTGATTAAATAGTGGTCAATTTAGAGAGGAAACAAGCTAGGTTTGAGTCCTCAAGTGTGACCTAATCAGCTTATAGTTTGGGAATGGGGAAAAGATAAGTTAAGGGAACTGACATTGAAGACTTTGGTGGCAGGCCGAGTCACTTTCAGTTTGACCTCAAATGTCTGAACTGAGTCTTGGATATGTTCTCAAAAGTTGGCGCAATGGTGTTTGGCCCGATGAGCAGCGGGAATTCTAAGGCCACCCCACATAGGGGCAGTCCCACTTAGTTGGGATTGGGTTCAGGATGCCCAACCTGCCCATGCCCAGTCACTGGGCCATTTGTTTGGTCAAGAACGTTGCATCAGCCTCAATGCTCAATTTGCCAGAAGGGAGCTTCAAACCTCATTGATTGTGTCCAATGCTATTACCTGCCCATCAGGGATGATCCCCAACAATTTTGAGGGGGGTTAATTTTTTTGATCATAGCATTAGCTGAATCAAAACTGTCAGTGATTCTGGCTGATGGGGAAGTCTTCATCCATTTCTGACCTCATGGAATCCGACTATCAGACTGACTCCCACTCAATTTTGGGTTGATCAGTTTCATTTTGGCAATCTCAGCACAGATTTCCCTGATTAACTTTACCAGTTCTTATGAGGTGAGTGTGGGCACTGGGGGAGGAATTCAAAGCGGAAGAGCTGTTGCCCAGCGCTTGTCTACCACATGGGCAAGGTCGCCCTGGGTAACGAGGGGTACAGCCACCCTCTTCAATACCTTCTTACTAAAGAATGGGAAAAGGGCCCAATCAACGGCCAGGGGACATTTCCCAGAACTTACACAAGAAGCCTTTGTGCATTTGGCCTTTAAATGAGCAAGATTACCACTTTAAACAAATATTGGACAATGTAGCTGACTTTTTGGAATCATTACCTCATTGAAAGATCCTCAATATTTTCACGATTATCATTGCCCCCTTTAATGGCAGTAGACCATGGATAATTCCTAATGGTGGAGAGCGCGCCAGGGACCTGAAGTGAATAGAAATTTATCTTCAATAAGTCAACCGCAGTATTCACTTTTGGTATCCTAGAAAAGGTATCCTTCTTATGAGAACATCTGGGTTGTTCCACGGATTGTAGCAACAGCTAAGAACTCATAACGGAATTCCATAAAAAGCAATTTCATGTCCTCACTCACCCCACCCAAAACGGTATCCATAGAGGCTATCAAGCTGCACTCACATAAAAAGTATGTTTTGGCAAAAGCTCTAGAAGTTGAAGTGGACCCTGTCCATTGAGTAAAGTGTAATGTAAGGCGATCTGACATAGAAATAAAATGGACAGGACCCTGCACCCTTTTAGAACCAAGATGATACCAACACCATAGCTTTGTCTCCTGTAAAGCTTAATGTCTTAGGGCATAACCTAGATAAATGATGGGTAACAGCAGCTCCTCCCTGTTTAACCCACCCCACACCAATAGTAGCCCTCAAACCCAAACTCACTATTACTAAATCAGCATAATTCTTGTACTAGATTTAGTAAATATGGTATGACTATCGAGGATTATTTAAATTATATAAAAATATAATTTTCTTTTTTCAGACTAACAGTTCAACTAGGAGAATTGTTTTTTATAAAAAAGTTTGATAACTGGGTTGCTTTAAGGAGAGTGTCTGTAACTCTCCTGTTCCCCACGTGGTAGTGCTCAGTGAACCAAGCCATTGCCAGGGAACTAGCCATTAGTTCAAAAGTGACTAGAACCCAGCAGAGAGTGCTGAAGCAATAGTTACTTATGAAGTAAAGTGCGATCATGATAGCAAACAACCCACTAAAAATGCCACGGTGCACCAAGGAAAAAGGGTTAAACGTCCTAGGTTGGTGGAAACCTGGGAGACCAAATGGTGCACGAGTTGAAAATTTAATTGAAATTATAATAAAATGGTTAACATAGTGCAAGACCTCCTCAAAGAGGTCAACACACATAAGTTCGCTAGAGATAACATAAGGAAAAATGGGAAACGGAAAAGATTTATTAGTAAAGTTGACCAACAAAGAGTGTTGGTCATGGGAAACAGAATTAACCTACGTCAGGGGAAATATGGGGTTCGCTGAAGTGGGCAAAAGCACTGACCCACCACTAGGCAAACACTACCATCCAAATTGGTAGTACGCCAAAACTGACTTACCTTGTGTATTTGATTGAAGTTGGATTTGACCTGAACGTGTGATTTTGTAAATGGAACAGGTTTCAAAACCCCGTTCCTTGAATAACTGAATCGAATTGTCTGCATTATTTTACATAAAATGTCCATTTTAACGCCTGGCTGACGTAAGGGGCTGGGCGTTGGGCACCTCACTGATAACAACCTGGGCGTATTTAGCTTGAACCAAGAGTTGGTCTAGTGTGTGTTTGAGGTCAGGAAGGGCCTAAAGCTTCACCTTCTGAGCCTCCTGGCGCCCAGCCTTATCCTTGGGGTTGGTTCCCACTATGATGTCATTTAACCATGACATTACCCTCTCCTCCCAATGGGGCTCTTCCCCCTCCAGGGCTTGCGCAAGGGAAATTTCTTGTGGGCTGAGGCCAACTTCATGGCTGCAACGGTTTGTTTGGGTTGAGATCCAGCAGCCTGGAGGAAACGCTTGTAGAAGGTTTTAATCAGATCTTAGGCATGCACACAGTCACAAACTGGAACCCAACTGTTCTCTGCAGCGGCAAAACCCTTCCAGGATACCAGGTACTCAAGCCTTCTTTTAACATGGTGGGAGGCAACTATTTCTTCCACTTCCCACGCTTGCGCCCCATCCACGAGATAGGCCTCAGGATTCTCTGATGGTGGGCCCTCAAACAATGTCAATTTGTTTTCATGGAAGACAGAGAAGATCCAAAATGAAGAGGGAAGATTTAGCTGGTATGAGGCATGGCCCACCTTTCTAACAATGCGGTAGGAGCCAATCTTCTTTGGTCCCAGATTGTTGCATGGCTGCTTGATAGGGGATGTTACAAGCATCAAGCATCACAAGATCCCCTTCCTTATATGCGGGACCCACTCAGCATTTAACATCAGCGTTCTCCTTATAAACTTGCATTGCCGCCTCCAAACTTGTGGAACCACTTGGTGGACCTTCTTGATAGTCTTGGCAAAGTCCACCACCACTTCAACCTTAGATCCACAGCTGGGCTCCATGTTGAAGGTGGGGTTAAAGCCATGGCTGGCGAAAAAGGGGGAACAACTAATAGAAAAATGCATAGTGTTGTTGTAACTAAATTGAGCCATAGGGAGGTAATAAACCCAATCTAAATGATCCGCGGCAGTGTAACACAGCAGAAACTGTTCCAAGCACTGGTTCACTAGCTCTGTCTGTCCATCTGATTGGGGGTGATAGGCAGTTGACCGGCAAGGGTGAATCTGAAGAGACTTACACAACTCTTCCCAAAAAATGGAGATAAAATAGGGGTCCCCGGTCACTGATAATCTCATGAGGAACCCCATGGAGCGCAAACACATGCGTGACGAAGAGCCTAGACATCTCAGCCGCGGTTATTGTAGTTCTGCAAGGAATAGAATGGGCGAACTTCGTAAAATGGCCCACAACCACCATGATAACATTGTAACCATCAGAGACAGGTAGTTTTACAATGAAATCTACCGATAAAGAAATCCAGGGCCCTTCAGCTTTTTGGACTGGTACCAACAACCACGCTAAAGGTTGACGATTTGGCTTCATTTAATTGCAGATCAAACACTCCTTAAAATACCGCTCCACCTGAGCAGGCTAGCCCTTCCAATTGTAGGTGCGACATATCAACTCCAAGGTCTTTGCTTTTCCAGGCTGAATGGTGATTCCGTCATGATGGTCCTGGATGTTTTCCAGGCGCAGTGGTCCAGCAGGCACCCAAAGGCGCCTCTGAAACCACACCATCTCATCCTTTACTTGATAACCCCTAGATAGGTCCTCTTGATTTAAAGTGCTCTTATCAAGTACCATAGTATATTCAGCAGATAGCGGTTGGGAATGGACCACCCTTCTGAACATACCATACTCCTCTGCATTTTCCAAAGCTGCAAGCGCTTGCCCATTAATTGGGGAGAGGGAAATTGAAACACAATTTTATTTGGAGGAATCTTCACCTGTGTGTTATGAACTTCTATCTCCTTTGGATCAGGAGCTAAAGCAGGGTTGCGGCTTAACGCATCTGCCAAACCATTATCCTTGCCCTTGGTGAATTCGTAAGAAAAGGCAGATTGAACAGGGGTCTCATGCCAACGGGTTTGCCATGGGGTTAGGACATGAGGGGCTTGGTAGCACAGCAAGGCACGGTGATCTGTACGTACTCAGGATGGTTGGGTAGAGCCATTCAAGTGGTGACGCCAATAAGTCAGCGCCTTCACTACTGCTAGCAACTCCTTATCAAAAATGGTATAATTCAACTCAGGAAGAGACATTTCCTAGTAAAATATCCCACCAGATGCTCTATCTCATCTTCGCCTACTTGTAACAAGGCAGCCTCTATGGAGAAGTTGGAGGCATCAGTAGACGCAATGAACTCCTTTGAAGGGTCGACATGGTAAAGAACAGACGTGAACAACAGGCTTCACTTCACTGCTTGGAAAGCATCCTCCAAAACGGGGCACCACTGAAGCACCTTGGCACCGCTAGCCTTATATAAGGGAGATGCCATCTCAGAAAGATTGGGTGTGAACTTCTTGAGAAACGTACATGTCCCCAAAAAGCTCCTCAATTCCTTGACCAAGTTGAGGGTGGGACACTTATGAATAGTCTTCTCCTTGTCTGGAGTTATCATGTGTCCTTGGTCAAACAAGTCGTTGCCCAGAAAAGTGACCTGTGACTTAGAAAATTCACACTTGCTTATCTTAAGCGTAAGGCTGGCTGCCTTCACCCTCTTTACCACTTGCTGAAGGTGTACTGCATGGGACTCCTGATCCAAGGAAAACACCAGGATATCATCCATGTAGGCAACCGCGCATACCCCCAACAAGTCTCCCAACGCAGCATCAATGCGGCGTTGAAAGATGGAAGGGGCATTCTTAAGCCCAAAGGGCATGACCCAAAACTGGAAAATTTCTTTTCTAGTGCGGAATATGGTTAGCCACTCCTGTCCCTTCTTTATCCGGATATGATTGAACTCATTGAGGCAATACAGCTTAGAGAAGACCATCGCCTTCTCCACATAGTGCGCAATCTTTGAATCCAAAGGGATGGGATGGAGGTCTGGTACAATAACATTATTGAGGTTCTTATAGTCTATGCATGGGCGTAGAGTACCAACAGCCTTTTCAACAAATAGAAGGGGGAGCAAACAGGAGAGGTCCGCTGAAAATCGCGCCTTTGGATAACTGCTCCTTCACCCACACATCTAACGCCTCTTCCTCCCAGATGGTCAAGGGGTAAAAGGGTGATAAAATAAACACTAGATCCACAGTGAGCTTGAAGTCACAGTCATACTAGTGATGATTAGGTAGTGAGTCAGCTGAAGTTGCATCAAAGAAAGATTAAAAACCTCCAAACAAGAAGGTAGGGGAACCACCACAGTTGGCTTCAGCATAGAGGCAAGGCTAAGGATGTAAAGGTGGGGCCAGTGGGGCAAGTCGCCCTGAGCGTCAGCCTCAGACTTAGAACAAAAAGTGTGCGACCATTCTTTACTGTTAGGGATAGAGTATTTTTCAAGTTGGTTCTAACGTCAAACTTCAGCCACCACTCCAAACACAAAATGATAGGGTACAGGAGGTTTCTGATAGCTTAGAAGTGATCTGACAAGTGATATTTGCCAACCTGATAGTCTGCTGTCCCAACGACTTTCAGAGTGGGAATACCTTGGTACGCCCCTCCCCTAACCATACCACCAGGCAATTAATGCAGCCCAAGTTAGCCAGCTAGGCTCAGGTCCATAAAGATCTTCTGTGGCAAAGTATCCACCAGAGTAGTGGTGCTGAACTTCCCCAAAAGGGGAGGAAAGGATAGCAGTCAGTAGACTATACCCAGAATTGTCTTTATTTAAAGCTGAAACGCCAGTAAATCACCTGCAAACTCCTCATTTGGCAGTATCATGTCACCCTGGTATGATTTTGAATCGAAGAATGGAGAGGGATACTTGGCCACTCTTACTACTGAGTCCACATATCCCACCATATCTTCAGCAGGGGCATAAACATTTTTCATATTGTAAGCGCTGTTCCTTTTCAATCTTATGAGTTCTGAGAATAATGGAAGAAGTCAAATGGGGATTTTCTGGGGTAATTTGGTACACAGGAATAGGCTCCTTCTCTGAGCCATGAGAGAGCAAGTATGGTTCAGAGGCATACATAGTGTTTTCATTATAAAACGCATTTTTAGATGTAAATGACCCTATTCCCATAACAGCAATAGAATGCCTGACATAATCCAAGGCCAACACCCCCAGGGCCATCTGCACTGATTCTGCCAGCATTATCTGAATGCGCTGTCAAATTAAACCCCATTTAGTAAAAATGAAAATTAGTAATTTTGGTGGAAAGTTGAGGAATCACAACTTTCATATATCAAAACGTCCAAATCCACCAGGTACGAACACAAAGGGTGGATACTTTCCAGTTGGAGGCAACAATAATAACGCCGAGTTGCTCCAACCTTCAGGCAAAAGAGAAAGCAGCGGTGCAGTTGAATACAGCTGAGGCCCTCAGCTGGCGCCAACCGTTTACACTTCAGAAAAGTCCCTCACAGAAAAAGTTCATGCACATAATTTTAGAAGGTTGGTTGACTAATGTAAGGAGAGTGTCTGTAACTCTCCTGTTCCCCACGTGGTAGTGCTCAGTGAACCAAGCCAACACCAGGGAACTAGCCATTAGTTCAAAAGTGACTAGAACCCAGCAGAGGGTTCTGAAGCAATAGTTACTTATGAAGTAAAGTGTGATCATGATAGCAAACAACCCACTAAAAATGACACAGTGCACCAAGGAAAAAGGGTTAAACGTCTCAGGTTGGTGGGAACCTGGGAGACCAAATGGTGCACGAGTTGAAAATTTAATTGCATTTATTTTAAATTTTAAATTTTAAATTTATTGCAGGGAAGGCCGACCATAAGACGGACACTTCTGAATATGACTCAGGAAAGATAAACTTAGTACCAGGGGAGGCACCCCAGAGAAGCGATGCTATCTCTTGTTGCCAGCGGGAACGCCACTTATGGGGAGGGGGAGGGAACGTGTGAAGGGGCCGTAGCCACTATTGAGCACGTGTGGAGGAAGGGGCTGATTTGATGAACCAGACTGGGAACCAGGAGGAGACCAGCTGTCGGTGACGCGGTGAGAGGTATCCAAACATCCACGCTTGAAAGTGGTTTACCAAATGAGACCAGAATCTGTGGACAGCTTCTGGGAGGGTAGGGATGGAGCCAGCGATTGCATCCAAGACAATCGTGTGGATAGTCCACATGGCGATTGCAACCACCAGAGCACGGAGGGAGGGTGGAAGGGGGAGGCCATTGATGAAGCAAACATATCCCTTGACAGACTGAAGGGATGCGTTTGATCCTGGCCCAGTAGACGTTGGACTTCGCGCCATATCACTTTAGAGGTGGGGCACTTCTCCAGGCAGTGGAACAGCGTTCCATACTGGCCACACACGACACAGGATGAGTGTAAAGCATTAGAGCGCTCAGCTGTACGATACACCTACCTCAGGCAGCGCCACACATGGGAGCGGACTTGAGGCTGCAGCAGAGGATGGTGTTTATTTCCAGATAGTCTTTTGGGTCTCAGTGGAATAAGGGATGTCCATCATGTCCAGGTAGTCCACCCTGGATAGGACATGGGGTCAAATGGGGATCGCACCATTATGGATGGGTAGCCCCTGTACCTCTTGTGTGAACTGAGGAGAGGGGTGGCCTCTTCGGGTTGTATGTCCACTAATACGAATTCTCCACTCTGCGCTTCGCATGGAGAGTAGGATTTGTTTGTAGTGGGTTTTAGTCCCATGAGGACCTGTGGCCGATGTGTGTGATGCGAGGTATTTCATCAGGGAGTGGGGGTTTGATGGATTGTTGAGGCCCAAGGCTCGGGAGAAGTTGGAGTGGGCTGCGCGGGACCAGTGTTGGGATGGGAGTGTAGGAGCGGTGACGGCCGCGATCCAGGTGCCCAGGATCTTGGCAGCATGGGCTTTGAAGTCAAGCAGGCCCATGCCACCTTGATGATGAGGGCCAAACATGACCTCTAGCCATACTGGTGGAGGGCGGCCTGACCAAAGCCATCCTTGCAGCAAAGCATACAGGGATTTGAAGAAGCTTGGGGAGAAGGGGATGGCGTGGGCTCCGAACCAGACTTTGGATAGGAGCATAGAGTTGGCAAGAACAACCCTGCCAGTGAGGGTAGTAGGGTGGGCTCTGAGAGAGGCGATTCGCATCGTCACGTTGTCCAGTATACGGCACTCCATTACTGCTGACGCGTATCCACCTGCCTCCAACCACACTCCCAGATGACGTACCGGTCCCATGGTAGGTCATGGCACAAAGGTAAGCACCAGTGGAGCGGTGTGTTTTGAGTTAGTAAGGCGTGGACGTGGGTGAGCAGATGGGCTGGGTTGGGAACTACTTACTGGGGCCCAGCAGTTCTGAAACTGACCAAGGAGGATGATTTCGGTTTTGGAGGCGTTCAGTGCCGCGTTGCTTACCCAGGAATATTCCTGGATGAGGGCTTCAAGCGCGCGTGCATCATGATTATTTAGACTCCCCAACCACACAATCATCTGCGAATGCCATCATCTTGACTGGGGTTTGGCCTGGAACATGGACCCCGGTGAGTTGGGCATTCACATTTAGCAGTAGTGGGTCAAGGCTGAAGTTATATAAGAGTGGGCTGAGGGGGTCCCCTTGTCGCAGGCCCCTTTGAGGGCGGACTACTTCCGTTAGGAAGCCTGGGCCACACACTGCCATTGTCGCAGATTCTATATGCATCACCCAGTTTATGAAGCAGGGGGGTAGGCGGAATTGATGGAGGCAGGCCCTAAGGTATTCCCAGTTTACTCTATCATAGGCCTTTTGTTGGTCCAAGAATACAAGTGCCCCAGAGGCTGTGGACTGACATACATTATCCACAGAGTGCACGTTATCCCAAATCGACCTTCTGGGGATGAAACCGAATTGTTCTGGGGAGATGGTGGCAGATGCTACAGTCCTAAACGGTTAGCCATGATTTTGTTAAAATTTTGGTGTCTGTGTTTGTTATAGAACTGGGGCGCCAGTTGGTTAAGTCAAGCTTATCCCCTTTCTTGAAGAGTGTGACAGTAAAGGCCTCATGTCCTCCTGGTAGGAGGCGCGTTTCCAACAGGCTTTGGTTAAGTGAGGCTAGCAGCAATGGGGATATATATTTGAAATATTTTTTGTAGAACTCATATGGAATGCCATCTGGGCCTGAGCATTTTTGGTTTGGCGCACTGCAAATAGCTTTCCATAATTCGTTCAGAGTAATTAAATTCATTAATTCCAGGTATTGGAAAATGGTGCGGATATGAGCTTGGTTGAGAAATTCTGCCATTTCGTCCAGCTGAATTGGTTCGGCTTGGTATAACTTGGAGTAATATTTTTTGCATTTCAATTGCCACTTCAGCCAGTGTGTCTGCAATGGAATTATCCGATCTTTGCACCTGTGTGCAGGCCATGCTCTGGCGTGGTGCAAAAATTTTTTTAAAGAAGTATGCGGTACACTTGTCGCCTTTAATGATTTATGTGGCCCTGTATTGGATACAAACCTGATGTTTGTGTTGCTTTTCGAGTGCGTTGAGGTGGGCGGCTGCCTCCGCCCACTTCCGGCCCCATGCAGGGCTGTATCCTGTGGCTAGAATGTTGGACTCCAAGTGGGCCAATTCTGCCAGAGCATGCGAAATGACCACTGATGTGGCTTGTGAGCATCTGGAGGAGAGATGGCGATAGTGGCAGATGGTGTCTTCTTTGAAAGTTGCCCATGTGGAAATGGGGTCTGCGCAAAACGGTGCAACAAATGATTTTGCCAAAGTTGCCTCTTCCACCCATGTGGAAAATCCTGGTGACGCGAGCTTGGGGGGGCAGATTTTGCACCAATGTGGGGCCTTTGCAACTGTGACGGGTAAGTGGTATGTTATCAAGACCAGTCAGTGGTTGGAGAATTCCATTTTCGTTGTTTTGAAGTGGGAGATGTGAGGTTGGAATTTCGCCGGTGTTATAATAATGGGTGATGTGGGTCATGGACCTTAATTGGCCGTTGTGGACGTGGGGATGCATCATGTTTTTGAGCAGTGGGGCATGTCGCAGCAGCGCATCCATTAACCCAAGGGTGGCTTTTAGAATGCGTAGTTCTACATGACCCTGTGGGGCATGGGGTGAGGGCAGCCACCAGTCCATTGGTGAGGTTAGCCAACAGTTCATGTCGCCAACTAGGAAAGAATCAGGGGGTAGCGGGAGGGATATGACTGACAAGAAAAAATCCTGCCGCTCGTGTGCACCATTTGGGGCGTAGATGTTGATGATTGCATGTGCAACGTCAGCCCACGAGAAGGTGATGACAAGCACTCGGCCATTTAGGAATGTTTCTGAGGATGTGAATTTGAAAAAATTATTTTTCTGAATTAGCACCCCACAGTGCTTTGACCAAAAGGATAGGGATGGGAGGAGCATTGTTTTCCAAGCTTCCTCGGAACCTCGTGGACAGTGGGACTCCTGGATGGCCAGGATATCCACGGGTAAATTGTGTTGTAAAAACTCAGTTTCCTAGCCCGGGATGGGGAGGCCTTGAGTCTGGCAATATTCAGCATCCCTAGAGTGAAGGTTTCCCCCATCATACCTTAGGTGCTAGAGGGGGTGGGCCCCTGGGCCCACCAGCCTCTTCAAGGTCCCCCGGGCTTTCACAGCAGCGTGGGTGTTAGCAGCAACGCTATTGGGGTTTTTGTTAATTTTTGTGGAAAGAGTTGCATTGGATTTGGCCTTCGCTTTATTGTTTTCCCAACGTCAGACGAATTTTTTGCGGTGCGGATAAGTTCAGTGCACCGTCGAGCAGGTCAAAATTTTTTTTTCAGTTGGGATAGGTCCCAAGTCAGTTTTGACCGGAGCTTGGGTGAAGCGATTGGGTGAGATCAAATCTCCCATCAGATCCTCGGATTTAGTGGCCCGCTCAGCATGAGCTTCCCAATCTTATTGGGTGATGGATTCCCAAGTCACTTCCACCATGAAGGTCTCCATGTCCTCCTGGCGTTGTGAGTGTGGGATGGTGGTGGTGGCCTTGGCCGCTTCCTTGGCCGCGGCCCTATGGGCCTGCTTGGCCTTCTTCCACTCCTGCGGGGAGATGGGCTTTACCAATAGGTAGCACCTTGTGCTCCCCACGGGAAAGCCTTTTTGGTGCTTGCAGTTGGTTTGTCGTGTGCCTCTCTGCTGGCCATGGCCACCGAGGGGTGCTCTTGGAATGTGACGCCCTCCTTGATGGGGCATGCATGCGCCTTATGGCTGAATGTGTCACAGTGGGTGCAAATGGGGGGCGCGCTGTCCATGGTTACCCGGAATGGGTGGGTGGTATGGCCTGCGATGTCAATAAAGGTGGAGTGCGGGATCTGGGTTAGGTCCTTCACGATCTCCTCAGTTGGGCTCAGAACTGCGATGGTTTTGCCAGTGCACAGGTGTGGCATCAGCGTGAAATGTTGCATTTTGAAAGATTATATTTTGCCATATATGGTGAGACCATCTTTCAGGTGTTTCTCCAAAATGTCATGTTTTATGTAGTAGGCAAAAAGTCAAACGTGAGGAAAATTTGTTTTGATTTTGTCCATCTGGTGCATTTGGTTTTGATGACCCAATGCCCTTCGGGGAGGTCGACCACTATGTGCACTGCTGCAGCCTCATCTGCTGCTATTTTGCTTTCAAAACCTAGGTACAGCCAACTGCATGACATGGAGTGAGGTGCAACGTACACCGCGGTCGGGAAAATTTTGTGTACATCTTCACAAAATTTTTCCCATAAGGCCATTTTTTGGATGTCCAGATACACATGGACTCCGAATTCCACCGATGAAATTGGCTAGGAGTGTGGCGTGTTGATGTACTGGTTGCATCGTGCTTTCCATGCAAGTATCTCTGGGGAAATTGCGACCGCCAGTTTTTGAGATTTTTGTCTATTCCGCTGGATTCTCTGGGGCGTTTTTGAACGTTGGAGGCCGCGGGCCTTCCGCCTGCTCCTCTTGCCTTGCTTGCCCAACTGCTCTCAGACATGGGCGCAGACTAATCTCCTCTGTGAGATTATCAAACTAGATTTAGTCTTGAATTGAATAGGTTGCAAAAGTGTTTGCAACGAGAAAGAAAAAAATTTAATTGCATTTATAATAAAGTGGTTAACATAGTGCAAGACCTCCTCAAAGAGGTCAACACACATAAGTTCGCTAGAGATAACATAAGGAAAAATGGTAAAACGGAAAAAATTTATTAGTTAAGTTGACCAACAAAGAGTGTTGGTCATGAGAAACAGAATTAACCTACGTCAGGGGAAATATGGGGTTCGCTGAAGTGGGCAAAAGCACTGACCCACCACTAGGCAAACACTACCATCCAAATTGGCAGTACGCTAAAACTGACTTACCTTGTGTAATTGATTGAAGTTGGATTTGACCTGAACGTGTGATTTTGTAAATGGAACAGGTTTCAAAAACCCCATTCCTTGAATAACTGAATCGAACTGTCTGCGTTAATTATGCAAACTGTCCATTTTAACGCCTGGCTGACGTAAGGGGCTGGGCGTTAGGCACCTCACTAGTACTAACCTGAGCATATTTAGCTTGAACCAAGCGTTGGTCTAGTGTGTGTTTGAGGTCAGGAAGGGCCTGAAGCTTCACCTTCTGAGCCTCCTGGCGCCCAGCCTTATCCTTGGGGTTGGTCCCCACTATGATGTCACTTAGCCATGACAGTTGCCACATATGAAAAGAATTTTTAATAGAAACTTTGCACTAGTAAATGGTTAACAAATATGGCCAACAATGATCTCCAAACACTTCATCAAATGATGTTAATGCCAAGGCAGATTAGCTGATTAAGATTAATTTTTAAATATAAGTAAACCCAGAGCTAAAACTGTTTTTGATATCTTGTTTTATAAAAAAAGATACTGTTTTATTGTGTTTTAACTTAATAAGTTTCTTCCCCTTCTCATAGATATAAGACTCAATTTCTGCACCTTTTAGGTTATTGGGTAGATTTAGTATTTCAGAACATAATAATAACACATTTAAAAAACCTTTTACCTAATATCCTCAAATTCCACATTTTACCACAGCTTTATAAGCTTATGGAAGAACTGCACCTCCTTTATGTTGCTGTTAGCTGTAGCCCTATCCTTATGTCCCTATTGGTTGATCTTTAATTTTAAATAGTTTCAAGCAACTCAAAGAGTAGGAAACCTATCTTAAACAACCCAACCTTCCCAATATTACTCAAATTTAGAATAAAAATTCACCCTTTCACCCATCTTATTAGAACAGTGATGCATTATAGCCTTTATATTCCACAGTGGCAGCTTAAGCAATCTTGCCAGAAGCTAGGGTTTTCTTTAGCAATCCAGTTCCTTGACAGTATGGACTTAATGAACACTATCTTCCAATTACTATCCTAGTAGATGAATTGTAAAAAAAACAATTTAATAGTATGTTTTCATTACACACCAATGACCCAAACCAAGATAGCATACAGAAAGGCATTATAAGAAGTTCTTGCCTATCAGAACTCAGCATTTGAAATCTTACAGAGATAAAGCCTCTTTTCCCATTAATTTTAATCTTTTATTTTATAATTAATAAATGCAATAGTGTCCCCAGGTCTGACCATCTCAAATAAATAAAATTATATGATAGGTAGTGCGTCATTCATTGGTATCACCATCCACTTAGATGAAATCATTTAACCTACATAAATCAACCAAGTAACCAAAGTTTTCTTAGCAAACTATTGTGTACATCATTATCTTCCTTTTGTTTTGATAGCTATAATCAAAGCCAAATTCGGATTTTTTAAAAAAAATATAAAAAGATGACTGCTTGATCGAGCAAAATTTTTAAAGTGTTGATGCTTTTGACACCTGCTGCCCCAGCATGGGGCTGTGTTGCGCTGCCTGATGGCATGTTTTGGCCACCACCAAAGCATACCCAGACTGGCTCCGCTATCCCTTGTGATGCCGCCAGGCGTTATGTCCCACATTGGGACTTGGCCCACCACCTTGCAACCTCCCAGGCTGTGCTCCAGAGCTTTTGGTGCTCCCTTGGAGCAACCTGCGTTTTGGCCCCCAGGGGAAGTATGAGAAGCTTTTCTCATATATAAGTGCAGCCATCTTCAAGATGGCAATGGTGGCGTATAAACCCACTGGCTTTGTCAATTTTCACCCCTTTTTAGGGAAATTTCAATCTTAGCTACAATTCTAAAGCCTATGTAGTGGCAGCCTCCAAGTCGACATTGATATTTAAAAAAATTCACTCCTGATGTTTGCACTCATCTCCCAGATGAGGCCACTTTGGTGGTCCAGTTTGCCAGGTTGCCCTCCCACCTTTTCCCCGAGCCTCTGCCACAAGCTCACGTAGGGTTTAGCCATTTACAGCACAGACCCCATGTTGCAGCTATTGGTACACAGTGGGGAAGATCATATGGAAGGGCCTCTTGTCTTTATGATGATCAACCCTTTCCATCATGACACTTATCTCATATTTTCCCTGCACCATGATCAGATCCACCCTGGTCACCCATTCTGACATGTGTTGAGAACAGTTGTACATTTTCTTTTTGTGCTTCAAAATCAGCTATTTGTTTTGCAAGTGCCCTGCAGTTTCCTCCTCCACTAATTTTGTTGCTCCCTCCTCCAGAGACAGCTCAGCTGCAGCCATGCCCAAATTATTTAAATAGGGCTCAATTCTCCCAACCCCAACCTTGATGAATTCTGGTGAGGCTTTCAAAGCTGCAGCCAATCAAATTTTTTAAAATTTTAAATTTAACTCAATTTATGGCAAACCCAAGCTGATAGATGAAACAGTTTCAGCTGAGTTACCATGGTCAACAGTTCACAGCCAATCAGGTGCAACCAACTTGCCAGCTCCAGTGGCTTGGACAGCATTAGATGAATCAAATCCTTTTGAGTGTCTTGATTTGATTAATGATAGCAATCAGCCGTATAATGTCAAGCCATATTTTACATTAGAAGAATTTTTGTTGAACCTCTCAATTAGCACCCTCAACATTTTTATCCTAAAAATGGGTATCCATTATATAGAAATATAAATAAAATTGCGGTCAAAGCTGCTGCTGCTCCTGCCAACACCCACTCTGCCAGAAACTCCATGGGGCAGTGGAACCACTGGTTGAGGGTATTCCTATTTCCAATTTCCCCATGATTTTGAGGAGGATGCAAAATATGAGATTGAGGAGCTTGCTTTTGGTGCAAGCCATGCTTGCATTGATGCAGAAAAAACTTCTCTTTTTGACCACTACATACTAAACCCATCAGCACATTAAGTCATGTACTTATGTGCCGGCTCTCATCACTCTTGCTGAGCATCAGATCTCTCAATAATGAGGCAATGGACACTGCAGGCCTCATTAGTGAAGAAAACCCTCAACTATATATCATTATGCCACATGCCGCTGATGCCCCAACTCCTATGCTATCCACCATGGTCCAGCAGCTAAAGCGGGCACCAGACAAAAGTTTTCATAAACTTCCTCACCATCTGATATGGCTTCCTGGGCTGATAACTTAGGGCTATATTAGTAAATTTTTCTTATTATGATCTCGTTATTTGGCTCATTTGCAAAATAAAGATGAGTAGAGGTTCCCTCTTTTTGAGTTAGGAACAACTAGTAATAAAAAAATCATTGCATATATTTAAAAAACCAAAGAACATTAAATTTACAACCAAGACATTATTATTAAAAATACTCAACGCCTTTTCAGAGTAACTTTGCAGCTTGTACAATTATATTATGTTAGCAGCAACTCTAGAAACAAAAGCTTATTTTGTATATTCACCAGGAAAAAGTATTTCTTGATCAAAGCCAGTTAATCTTCCTTAAAATGCAGGCAATCTCTATGGATACCTGGAGGATTACATGAGTAACTTCTTGACTATCTGTGATAAATGCTTCTGTATTGTCCATAAATTCATCCGCGTCCAACTCAGTTCCTCTTATAAAAATTGGGTTGCTCTCTATTAGTTGTTACTCGTCTCAATAGGCAAAAAGATCTTTTAATACAGTAGTAGGCTTCTTTAGTTAGCACCAATCTATCACACTCCCAAGCTGTATAGATATATCGTGTTAATTATGAAGAAACAGTGTACTATAGATTCAGAGTTGGCTATAAAATTGCTATAAATTTGGGCTGAATTAGCTGCCAGATCATCTTCCAGGTACTAGGAAGTCTGTTTGGTTATGGCTGGAAGTAACTAGGACTTTTATTAGTAAAATCAGTAATGATTTTTTAAAAAATTTAAAGTATAATGCAATATTGTAGCAAAGTAATAATTTAATCTATATAACAAAATATATTTTATTATTATATATTTCTTAAAAATTAAACTAAGACATACTAGGTTTTTGTTATATGTTAACTCTGACTATAATATAGTTAGGAGGTGCTAAGTGGTAGCAAATATTAGTTCAGGGGCGTAATAATATAGTCATCAGTTCAGGAATATTTTTTTAGTATTTGTAAGGTCCTTGTCCGCAGCTATCAATTGGAATGGACATTGCACCCCTTTAGGACCAAAGTGACATCAACCCAGGGCTTTATCAGTTTTTTAAGAAAAATCACCTAAGACACGCATAGATGATAAATGTTTGGTAACTGCTTCTCACTATTTAATAATTCTCACATCACAATCAACCCCTGAGATTAGCCTTACCATGGTTTTTGAGTCAGCAGAGCTTTATAGAGAATCTAAAAAGCTCATCTTTCAGATAGTGTTGGAATTTAGGTAGGTATAGGTTCAATGGTGCGCTAAAGCCTAAACTCCAACAAACAGTATTTAAATTCTCTTAATTTAATAAAATAAAGAAACACTAAAAACCTTGACATTGATTATAAGCGATTTTAAAAAATAAATCTATTTTCTACCACCGCCTCACCATATTAATCTCCAAATTTATGTCCTTGTTTCCACCACCTGCTGCCCCATATGTGGCGGCCGTGCTCCACCTGCTAGCATTTACCACCCGACAGGAAAATGCATGCGGACTGGCTCATCCAGTCCGCTAAATACATCTGGCCGCTATGTTCCCCCAAGGGACTTAGCACTCCACCTTGCACAAACCCACCCAATCCACCCTCACCCCCTAGCCCTACTGTTGAAAAATTCACCACTTTTCAATGGTTCAGGAACTTGGCTAGTGTGCCAGGATCAACAGTATGAGGACTACTGACCCCTTGCAACGCTGCCTTTAGTGGTGCCAGGGGGAGTGGTAGCACTGAACACACCCTAAATGCTTGACCCAGCATCAAATTCTTGGGGAACTCTTGCTATCCAGGATTTCTAGTAACAAATCACTTAAAAAAAGAAGAATAGCAAATGTAGATCTTTATTTATATAAAAATGTAGGGCTTTTATAGCTGATCACCCCAGCCAACTAACTTTCATATGATCTTAGGTTATAATGGATTCTGGGGTAGCATGGGGCATAATACATTAATAAGGCTCCAACCTTAACCATCTTTAGCACAACTCGCCAGAAACTCATAAAATTTCATTGGTCTAAATCACCATCAACTCAAAATCTTTCCCAGAAATCCTCAGCATTATCTGCAAGTTACCCTAGCATGAAAATCCTCAGCAACGTCAGCTGGCAATATTAAATATAAAATCATAACATTGTCCGCTGAAATCCTCAATTGAATTCTAATTGTAGATTCATCCTCAGCTTATCTCATTAATAAATCATATTGAGTTAAATAAATGAAGATTGATTCTCAATATTAGTTGTCAGTAAATCCTATGAAATCTCCCAATACTGTAATGAAATAGCTCAACCCAATTGATTGGGGAGCATGACGTGAAGCTTCACCATTAAATTATCCTTAAATATCTATTGATAATTTATCTAGAAGCTTTGGAAATTAGATATAGGAACTCATTTTGATGAGCTACATTAATACTGAAACAATCATAATAGAAGCAGGTTCAATTGAGTAAATCAGGTGAATTGATTGCTTGTCATAATTAAATGCTGAGATCTACTGAACTCTTGAATGTTGTATAAGGTTAAGTAGTCAATGTTGCATGATATAATTAGCTCAAACTGCTGTGATTCACTGAATTCAAAAGTCGGACCAGCTGAATTTTAGTTGGCAAGGGTGCCCACCATAAGGTGATCCATTAATTCATTAATTATGTAAAGTCAAAACCCTTAGATTAAATATATTATCTGGCATTGATTATTTATTTGAGGTAAGCCGACCAGGGGATGGACACTACCAAAACTAAAAACTAAAACTAAAAACTAACTAATGTAAATAATTGATTCAGTCAAAATGCCCAATTGAATGGATTGAATGAAACACTTCAAACAAGACAACCAACCAGGTGGGCAGCAGAAACCGCTTATCCCTCCAGGTGGAAGAGGAGGGGGATTAGGGCTCATCTTCAGCATCAGCTTCCTCATCCCATAGTAGGGTATGTGTCAAGGCGGATAGCAATGGCTTCAGGGAATCAGCGGCATGTGGTTCAATATCACTAATGATTGGTATTTCATAGAAATTGCCAGGTAAAAAATGGTTTTGATATAATTAACTAAAGCTTTTTCAGTTTTAATACGGGCGTCTGGTAGTTTAACAAACATGGCAATATTGGTTCAGGTAATCTTAGCTTTAGGATTCTGTGCTACAATTACCACATTCTGGATAGCGTCATTGATGTTTTTGTGCAATTGGTTCATTGTGATTTTACTTTTTGGGGTAAGGGTTGAGGGAAAACAGGAGAGGGAGTACCTCCTGTGAGCATTGCTATTGATTTGGCGACAGCTTTGTGGAGGGGACGACAATCTGGTGTAGCAACTGCTTTCAATACAAGCTGGTGGTCACTGCAAAATGATTCAGCATTTGGCTGTGGGGCATATAAACAAGTGGGGCATTTGGCGTCCCATTATGCATTAATGAACTGCTTGATTTGAAAAGATTGTTCTTCAATCATATTACATGATTCATTGATTTCAGCCAATAACCCCCATGGGTTCTGGTTTAATTGAATTGGGGAATCGGCATATGGTTGAGGTTTGGTTGATTCATATGAGGAAGCATGGTATTGACTGGGGTCCAAGCCAGTTCTTGATTGGAGGAGTCATGTGTGGCACTGGGGCGAGGAGGAGGCTGATTGGTGGTTGCAGGTGCAGCTGCAGCATTAGGCTTTGGGGTAGGGGAGATAGGATCGTACCCCATGCTGGAACTGGCATGGGTTGGGCAGCAGATTAGAGGTCAGCGGATGAATGATCCAAGCTGATGGAAGTAGCTAAGAAGGGGCACTTTCATTTTTATTGGTCCAACTCAAAACAAGATGGACAGATCATCCGACCACCCTTGACATAGGTCCAAAATGGGTAGTCAAGGGCAGAAGGAATGATGTCATGAGGGGGAATTGACATGGCAATTTTACAAAATGCAGGGCTGATCATAGCATACGCCCAAGGCCCAGCAAGGCGTGTGGCCCCATTTGGGACCACAAATTATATGATGGGGTTGGAGTAATAGGCTGTCAAATCGTCTATCAGCTTAGGGTGGAGCACTGCAGGGGGAGGTGGATGGGCAAACCAGCAAACTGGACCACCAAAGTTGTGTCCACTGGGAGTGTGTCTTAGTTGTGGGAAGTGGGGTATCCTCGAATACCAGGGGCACAGCTGCCGCTGTGATGGCGTCAGCTTTACAGGTGAAGCTGAGATTGAAATACCCCTTATAGGGGCGGAAATCTATGAATCTGGTGGGGGTCATCATCGCCTGAGCCATTTCAATAATGGCTTGGTTGTGGTAAGGAAATAGTTTCCCATAGTTGACCCTTAGGCTGAAATGCATGTTGCTCCGGGGCAACACCAGGGAGCAATGAGGTAACGCTTGGGTATGAGCGAGGTGGGCGTCAAGATCCTTGGGAGGAACGAACTTTCCAGGAAGTTTGGTATGACTGGGCGAGCCAGTTGAGCGCATTTTCCTGCCAGACGGAAAATGGCAGGGGGAGTTTCGCCGCTTCCCCACACTGGAGCAGCCAGTGGAGAATCTGAGGACATCAGAGCAAAACTATGGCAGGCGATTTTAATTTACTTTCTTGTTTTCCATATAATTTGCTCAGAAAGTTATGCTGAGCGGAAAGAGAGTGTTATTAACACTAATGCTTGATTAATAAATCATAATAGCTGATATCAAAAAGAGCCATAATTAGTTAACAATATCAACGTTTCCCCCAGCTTAACCAGATTATGTTCTTTTAAATTAACTTCTGCACTGGAAGCTAAAATTTTCAGAGTGACATTGACAATACAGCAAAGCGGTTCTTTGTTGCAAGCTTCTCCAAAAGGGGTTGTATATAAGTTTGGGGTTTTGTCAACGTTGGAACTAATAGTGCTCCAATAGCTCAAATGAATATAGATTTGGCAGAATTCATAGCCAAAGAATTGCAGACAGGTCTCATAAATTAGAAAACTCATATCACTGACAAAATCAATGGTGGAGCATATGGGAACTGCCAGCATTCAGCACCAAAAAACCAATGGCTGTAAACACCTCATAACAAACTTACATTGTGCTTTCAGAAATTAGCAGCACACTAACAAAGTTCCTAGCCATGAGCGCCACTTGTTGAATTTTGGGCCTACTTAGGATGGCTGGTTCTTAAGCGGTAAGGTGGAGTTTTGAACGTTTAGTATATGAAGACAATAGACTAGACGTTTACTATAGTTAAGATATAACTCCTTGGTAATTACACTTGAAGCTTAATCTTCTACCATTACTTAGACAATGGCATGCTGCCCTAACCTTCTGATCCCAAGTGAATTTTTGACGTCATACAATGTAAAGTATAAAATACAAAAAAGCTTATAAATGAAACTATAAACTTGTGGTAATAGTTGATGATAGTTTATTAGTATCAACTTGGGATACTTTATAGGGGTCGATGTTCACCACATCTTACCATGACGCCTCAAATTCAGTGGCACTTGGCCTGATAAAGTAATAAATTTGTTTGAGGGCCTACAATCCATTTGACACAAGACATCTCAAATGCCTCAGAGTCAGTATCAAACTTGGAAATATTCTCAAGACAGCTTTTCTCATGTGTCTGCAAATAGCTGAACTGAAGCTCTTATCAAGCAATCAGCAGCACATATAAGGCGATTTGTACCACTTGTTATTAATTAATTTGATCAAAAACTTGATCAACATTAAAAACTGATTTTTGGCATAGACCAAAAAGACCAAATGCCAAATTATCCAGTTGGCTATTATTTTAAGTCTTACTCTGGAAGTTTTGAATTATATTTCCAATGGGACAGGTTTTCTCATGAAATTACATTGAATGGATTCTCCAAAAAGCGATAATTTTAAAGTAAAAACAGGTTATGATTTGACCTAAATTTTATTAAAAGGATGGGATACATATAGGCTTTAAAATGGCTTGTAATTTATCAGATCGAATTAATCTCTGTACAATCAAATATTCAACTAATTTGATTGGGATGAGATTGATTGTTAACCTTGATAGATTGAGATATATTACACTCTCCTTCCAATGATGCTGGGGGAATCAATGTAGTAGAATTTTGGAGACAAGAGAATTTGGTGAAATCCTGACACTATCTCCCTCAAAATTCAATTGCAGAGGAGGGTGGATTCTCAAAAACCTGGGATAAATATGATTAATACTATACCAGTATCATCATGAACAATTTAATACTCTAGTTGCTTTCAAAATATAACTTGATAAGGACCAGACCAATTAGATCTCAATTTTTCAGTTAGCCCACCAGGCCAAGAGTGATATTAAATAATGTAATCCCCAATTTGGTATTCAGGTAAGGCAGGTTTACGTTAATTTGCTTCTCTGAGTCTCCTTTTGAGTATTTGCTTCAATTAATTTCATTGCTTGAGCTTGAAGACAAATAACCTCATTGGCCAGATTCCTCATAATTAAATAAGAGTTTTCTAAGATGCTTTCCTCAAGTATTGTCTGAACACTAGAAGGGACTGAAGGATCCGCCCATATATGCACTTAAAAGGCGACATCTTAATAATTAGATGATAGCCTATCCAATAAGCAAACAAGGCACTAGGCAAATAAAAATTCCACTGAGTTGGGTCAGTGGATCCATCTTCCTTAGAATCTAGACTAGGGTTCCATCGACTTGTTCAATGGCCCTATTTGTAGATGGATTGTACAGAACAACAAATCGCTGAGCAGCGTTAAATATTTTTGATAACTCCTGTATAAGTTGTGAGTTTAAGTTAGTCCCATTATCCGACATAAGGATCTTGGGACACCCATGTTGAGAAATGATATGCTGGTATAGGAATAGCGCTGTAGTCTTAACCAAGGGGGTGGCAATGGAAATGGCCTTAACCCATTTATTTAAATGGTCAACAGCCATAATGATATACTGATGCCATGCAATCCCTAAGGAAAAGGAGCTACAACATCAATGCTGACCACCTGTTTGACTCAGTTGGGGAATAACTTGACGTTGATAAGTAGGATTGGTAGTTCCATGGCTTTTACAAATAAAGCATAAATCAATATTCTCTCAAATGAATTCAGTCATGTTGTTCCAATAGTATCAAGTTTTTAACCATTCTTGAGTCTTCTTTAACCCGTTTTGACCAACTTGTTCGTGACCTACCATCACAGCGTGGAACCTAGAGTTTGGGTGCGAAAAAGGCAACCATTTGACTTTATATCCTATAACAATCACTTTAGTTACTATGATTCGATTCAAACAGCAAGTTTTGATAATCACACAGGAGAGATGGGCGATTTCAATAATAAAACCAATATAAACTGGGCGAGCATCGCATTAAGAGGTGCGCAAAATGGTGCACCCAAGGGCAAGAAACGCCCTGGAGGGGGACCAGGAACTTAAGCCGCCAAGAAACCACAAACTCAGACACCATCTGGGTTTATGGTATTTGCTACAAAACAAGATCAATACATGTACATCCAGTGTAACCAACCCCTTTCAAAGGTGGAACATGGGCTTTGACTCTTCCTTGGGGATGAGTCCCTGACCCTGTGGGAGAAAATATGCGAGGCACAGCCCTCCCTTTTCCCCAACGCGGTATATATCGCCACCAACAACATGGGCTGCGGCTGAATTGATATTGGTTTCAAAACAGCTGAAGAAGAAGATGCCGCAGCAAAAGTCTGCATCAAAATTACCCTTCCCAAGGGCAAAAGAATAGTGTACACCGCGCGCACCAGATGGAACAAAGCAAAAACTTTGTTCATCTCCTTTGACTCGCTCCCTACCAACCTTCCACATAAGGTAATTGAAGAGGAGCTCTGCAAAGGGCTCATAGCCTACGGAGAAATTGTGCAAATTGAACTACTATGATTTCGCCTGATGCCAACCCTGTGCACAGGCAAAGCTATCGCCATGATCAACCCACTCCCCAAAGTGGGAGATGACCATCAAGAATCCCCCGCACAGCAGAGTTTCACTTCGCAGATAGGGGACAATCATCCGCATTCAGAATCACACCAGAACGTGCACCGCCTATATGCAACCACTGCAGTTCATTGGGACACTAGGAACACGCATGCCCCGTGAAGGAGGGCTTAATGGAAGCAGACTACTGTGAGGAAGCCATGGATGAAAGTAATGAAAACTTCGCCAGAATGACTGATGGCCACCACCCATTCCGCAGGGGGAGGATGGACTTTACTCCATCGTGGACCCAGTTACACATAAACAACGCAAAGCGGCACAAAAATCCCACAAGCTGGCAGCAGCCGAGGCGGCAGCACACGCAGAATCATCCATTGACCCCAGACAAATTCAAAAGGACATAGCGGATATACACTGAGCCAACCAAACAGAACAATATGCCCAGGTTGAAAATTTTCACTGCAACTCGACTAAGTCACCAAGTGACATCAATCATGCACACTTTGAGGAACAATTCAGCTGCAATATGAGCGAAAATTCGGTGCACAATTCTCCAAATTTGAACCACAAAAGCACAGAATCCAATCAGCACCCCGCATTGAACCATCATGAGACACGTGCGGGAAAAGATAATGCAAATTCCAAAAACTGCAATTCCCATGAAAAACTGGGTCAGAACAAGGTAACTGACATTGTCACTGAGAGAGTTGGAGTACAGATGTGGAGCATGGCCAAAATGAGCCGCGGTGGGTTAGGGCCAGAGGGCCCTCCCAACTGCTCCTGAGGCGCCGCAGGCACCTCAGTGTCAATAGGATGCTAAACATTGTGGGAGCCAGGGCTCATATATCCCAAGCCAAAAAGCTGGCATTCCTGCGAAAACCTCTTGTAGACATCTTGGCCATCCAAGAAACCCACTGTCTACAAGGGGAAGAAGAATCCTGGTCAGCCAGGGTCTCACCATCCCAATCAGTGTGGATGTCTCACTGTGGGGTGATAGTCCAAAACAGCAAAAAATTTAAAATTGCAAATTCGTTATCACACTTGCATGGTCGAGTCTTGGTAGCAACAATCAAATGCCAAGAGGAAATAATTTCGATAGCATATGTCTATGCACCATGCACTGCAACTGTGAGAAAACAATTTTTTGAAAAAATTTCTATCCTCACCCTCCCACCAGATATCATCATGTTAGGCGATTTCAACTGCTGGGATAACCCCAATACAGATTGATGGCCTAATCCCAGGGGATACCCACCTGGACACATTGAATATCGCACAATGAAGGCATCTCTTGGCTTACAGGATGCCCTCCCCCCAGTTCACCACTCCTTCCCCACATGACATGGCCCAACATACACGAGGAAGCGCTCATATAGATGAGCTGCATCAACCACATCCTCATTCCGCAATCCCACTAATCAAGCATCTCCAAATTTTCAACAAAAAAGTCAAATTTTCTGACCACTGACTAGTTTTGGTGCAGCTCTCGCCAACCTGAACCCACGTACAGGCGTCGCCCTGGAGGAAGCTACACCCAGAAAACATAAAATTGCCCAAAATATCTGACTGGGTCGAACACGAGGCCATGAACCCAGAATTCACAGCCCCATTCACTTTGAATCCCATTGGAACCTGGGCAAATTTCAAAATGGAACTAATCAACAAAACTTGACATCTCAAATCATGCAAGTACACCGCTGACACAGCCACAATCAGGCGTACCTTGGTGGAACTGGACTAACTCGAGCTAAACACCCCAAGATCTGGTTATAGACCCAACTGGGGTTGCAAATGGGCGGAATTATCCGCCCACCTAAACACCCTCATCTTTGAGCACCAGCACAGAATCAAAGTATTGAATAAAGGTAAGTTCATAAAGGAAGGCGAAACATGTTTGACATATTACTTCCACCAATTCCACTCCCGCGGCAACCAGCCCACATGCACACAGGTCCGCAAGGCTGACGGCACCGTGGCAACTGACCCTGAGGAGGTCAAGGCGGAAGTACACCATTATTACACCGAATTATACCATGATACGCTGACCAACCCACAAAAAATCACAGAATTTAATAATACCGCTGAAATACAAAGCACATCGCCAGACTACTATATACTAAATCTTATAAAATGGGAGGAGCTTTGGGATACAATCCGCGTTGCACCACTTAGGAAATGCCCAGGGCCTGATGAGATACCCTACAAAGTTTACAAAAAATATTTCAAGAAAATTGCCCCCCTCCTCTAGGCATCTATGAACCAGTGCTTGCTGTAAACACGCCTCCTACCTGGTGGCCATGAATCATGTGTCATAACCCTATATAAGAAGGGTGACATATTGACATGGCCAACTAGCGTCCAATTGACCTCTCTAATACTGATACAAAAATTCTAGCAAAAATTTTAGCAGCCAGATTAGGCGCAATAGCCTCTAAAGTCCTGTCACCCAACCAGTTTTGGTTTATACCAGGGCGCTCAATCTGGAACAATATACATCCTGTTGTAAACATATGTCAGTCCAAAGCAACTGAAGCCCTGATCTTCTTAGACCAGGAAAAGGCATATCACCGCGTTAGTTGGCCATACCTAAAGGAATGCCTACACGCTTTCAAACTCCCACCCAGATTCATAAACTGAGCGATGCTCCTCACAGAATCTGCAACTATGGCTGTATGCGGCCCTGGCTTCCTAACTAACAGGATCACACCACACAGAGGGCTCAAACAAGGGGACCCCCTCATCCCACTGCTGTATAATTTCAGTTTTGATCCACTCCTCCGCGTAACTGACTTACGCCTCATGGGCATAACTGCACAAGGTCAGCCAACAAGCAAGATACTGGCCTTTGCGGATGAAAGCGTGGCAGGTATAGCTAACAACAATGATGCCCAACAGCTGGAACTCACCCTAGAGGAATAATCCATGGTGAGCAACGCATCACTCAACAAAAGGAAAACAGAAATTGTTCTCTTAGGCAAGTACACTAACAACTGGGCTACAACACCTGAACCTCACACCTACATATGAAGGAAAAACCGACTCATCTTACCATTTGCATCATCTCCCACCACCACTCCTTTCCGCTACCTTGGGATATGGCTGGAAACAGGGGGATATGCTAATGAGACAATTGAGAACAAACTATTACAGCGGGTATCCAACCGCGTCGCCTCCCTCAAGGGAAGATCCCCCAGGACTAACGGGGTGAGTAACAGTTGCTAACTCACTCATCCTCCCAATACCATGATACCCTGCCCACACGATCGCCTTCTCACCCACCTTCATAACTTCAATCCGCGTGCTGATCCAGGGATGGCTGTGGCCTGGATCCCATCCATCCATAAGGATGGAAGCACTCTTTGGCCCACGCTCCAGCGGAGGCATGAGACTAATAGATTCTAAAAACAACACCAACCGCATCCTGGGCACCTGAATAAAGGGAGTCCTTGCCCCTAACCTCTCACAGCAACACTGGTCAAGGGCAGCAAGGACTAACTTCGCGCATGCGCTCAAAATAACCAACCCACATAGCCCACCCAGACTACTATCATACCTAACTAAACGCCCCACTGCAATGGGCCCGCATGGAACCCCCCCTCACTTAAAATGCACCCTCTGAGCCATCTGCCACATGGGATGGACCATAGAGAACACTGACACTGTGCAGGGAAGGGGACGACCCAGCTCCCATTTAAATTAAGAAATCCAGAAAACCACCCCCAGAGAGACATGCTTGCTACGACCCCAACCATTGCTAGAATCGAGTACCTAGATGTGTTGGACATTCCCTACAGCTTAATCACACAGAAGGCATTGTGGAAAATAACTCAACACCCACTCCTACAGCCGAGTATAAGAGCCAACGCTTAATGCTGTCTGAGAAGGACCTATAGGATGGCGGACCGCTCCAAATCCCTCCACGCAACCTGCGCAGTATGTTGAGGGGAGGGCTGTCTACATCACCGCCTAGAAACATGCCCCCCAAGCAAAGCCATATGGCGGGAAGTCGCGCGCCTGCTTAAGCTCCAAAACGAGCAAAAAATTTCTATTTCAAAGAGCCTCCTCGCGCTCCAGATCGAATCACCAATATCATCTACCCTCCGCTCCCTAATGATACCCATTGCAATGTGGACAATCCACACCATTGCCTTAGATGCGTTCAAGGGCACGGTCCCAACCATCCGTGAGGTTATCAACAGGTTCCACGTCCACCTATTAGAGCACTTCCAAGCCTGGCTCTATAGATATATGAGCACAAGGCAACAGGCGCTCATAGAATCGTGGTTCCCATTCTGGTTCCTCCACACAGACCCCTTCTTTCACACCTGCTCCATAGCAGGGAAAACTCCCTTGGATTAGCACACCAACCCCCATACCTGGCAGTCCCGCTGGCAACAGGGGTAACCTGAGTACCCTGGGGTGCCCAATTTTATCTACCTTCGCTTCTCCCCTCCTTTTCCACACATACTCGGTAAGGTCCATCCCCTGGTCGGCTTGCATTGGTTATATAAAAAAGGGCACCATTTGGATTTGACTTTCTTATACAAAGCTCCATCCCAAATCATAGTATTTTTTGGTAATTGACTTTAAAAGGCTCGATCCTCATCAGTTTCTCAATCCCACAACTCAGGTCATTTTAAGAGGTTATATAAACGTTATTCTTTTTCTAGTTCCAAGGACAGAATAGGAAATCTGGACAGAGCATCAGCATCTTGATGCCGAGCACTCAGTGTTGAACAATGGAAAAATCGTAATTTTGCAACCTTAAAGCCCAACTGCCAATCTCTCATCAGGATCCTTTATGTTCTGCAACCATTTTAAAGAAGAATGGTCCGTAATAACAGTGAAATGGCTACCATATAAGAAAAGATGGAAGTGCTTGATTTCTAGAATTACAGCCAAACACTCCCGCTCAGTGACACTATAATTCCATTCAAGTTTGGACAAGGTTTTGCTATAAAAAGCGATTGAATGATCATTCTTTTCTTCATCACATTGGGATAAGATAGCCCCAATAGCGACATTGCTTGCATCTGTATGTAAAAAGAAAGGCTTTTCAAATTTTATGAAATAAAACAAGTGCCTTGGTCAAGGCAGTTTGCAAATAATTGAACGACTGTCCTTGAGCTGATCCCCACTCAAAGGACACTCCTTTTTGCAATAGGTGAAGTAAGGGTTCAGCCATATCAGCAAAGTTGGGAATAAATTTCTAGTAATACCCAACCATGCCAAGAAAGACTTGAATATCCCATAAAGAAGAGGGAGGAGGCATCTGTTAGATGGCTTGAAGTTTGTCTGAAAGAGGTCGAATCCCTTTAGCTGAAACCTGATGTCCTAAAAAATCTATTTCATTTTATAAAAATGAACATTTGGAGGGTTTTTAAGGATGAGATCCTAATTTATATAAAAAACTTATTTTAAATGGTCCAAATGTTCTGTAAATGTATTGGAAAACATGGTAATATCATCAAGATATTAAAACACAAGTAAGCTTTAGGTCCCATAACATACCATCCATGGCTTTTTAGAAAAGTGGCTGGGGCATTGCTTAATCCTTGGGGCATATGAGTTGGTTCAAAAAAACCTTCACTCAATGTCAGGGAACACTTAGCACAGTCTTCTGGGATATCTCGATTTGCCAGTAATCACTGGCTAAGTCCATGGCCAAAAAATTGATCCAGCCAACAACCTAAGGGAATCATCGATCTGAGGTAAGAATTAACAATATCATTGAGTAATAGTGTTCAGTCTGCGATAATCCTTAACCACTCAGTGGGAACCAACCTTTTTCTTAGCTAAAAGCAACGGGTTGCCCAAGGACTGTTGGAGGGTTTCAATAGTCCAGCCTCCAATAATTGATGCACCTTCTTGGTAACCTGGGCTTCTTCCACTTTAGACTTACAATAGGGCTTTGCACGCAAGAGAAGGTGATTGCCAGTTTCAGCGGAGTGCATTACTCCCTTTTTTTAGTACTAGATGGTTAGTGCATTACTCCTTTCATCTTTCCAAAATCATAAGTATGCTTAGCAAAAATGTCAGAGTATTCATCTAACAATTGAGCACTTGTTTCTCCTGTTCATTAGTGAGTTTTTTCTAAACGCAGGACCAACAGAAAAAATTTCTGGATCACTTTCCAACCCAAAAACTTGTAGGCTTACAAAGTGTCTAACATCATAAATCCGAGATAAGGGCATTAACCTGACATAAGCAAAAGGATGTTCTCGATCTACCAATTTCAGCTCGTTGGTAAGGGTCACCAGTAAGACAGATAATGATCCTGAATAAGCATAATCCAATACTCCAGGACAAGGTAAGAGTTCTTTAGCAGAAGGGTTGAAAATGCCTTGGACTTGTAACAAATGTCCCTTGGGAATCAAAAAATGCAAAGAAGTATTAACAATTAACTGTGATTTTGGCGGAATAACTAAGTTTTTGGGGGAGAAAATAGCCATCTCCTCGTCAATATCCGCCGAAGTAGGAGGTAATTTTACATGAGAATCTCCAACAAGATATTGAAGGGAATAAGACCTTTTGGTCCCTTCTAGCAGACATAACTGACGTTGTGTAGGAGCATGTTTGGATAAAAGTAAGGAAACTCTATACCCCAAGAGAGATAGTGATAAGTCAGGGTAATTAATAATTCCATCGGGTTATTGTAAAAATTGAGTCCCCAAAAGTAGGTCATAACTCAAGTTATCAAGTATGATGGCAGGGATTGTAAAAGTTAATTTTCCAATTTTCAATGGAAGGGACAAAAAAGCTCCAATTGACTGAGTACTCTGAGGTCCAGCCGTGTCATATTCTTCAAAGTGAGAGATATTGGGGTTAATTTGATCTGCTTGATAGGTTTTGATGAGAAAACATTCACTGGGGATCCCATATCTATGATAGCTTTTGATTTGACTTGATTCACTTGAAAGTCAATATGGGTAATGGTGCTTCTTAACTGAGAGGATAAAGCCAACAAGGAGGGCAAGAAATAAAAAGAATGTTCATCTCTATTATACTTGACAGGACTTTGATTTCTTTGCAGCACACTCATATCATTATCAAGGTGAGAATATTATTGGGTTTATCCCTCTTCTTTTTCTCATCCGCTTCCTTTTTTGAAACAATGGTCCTCAGTATGAAAATATTGATGACAGTAGTTACACTGAATCGCCATAGCATTCTCAGGCATAGCGTAAACTTTAGGGCGACTAGGTCTAGGAGACTCATTAACTCAGGGTTTTTCAGAGATTTGAGGAGGCAATTCCAATAAGGCCTCCTTGGTGTCCAAGATATTTCAGAAATTCTTTTTTACACTGATTAGATAAACTTGCATTTGCGTTCTGGAAGAATAAGCTGACATAACGGCCATAATTGCATCATCCAAATTAACTGACCACAGGCTACTAGAGTCTGAGCTTCCCAATAGAAATGATGAGCAAAGTCTTTGATGGATTTATTTTGGTGGGGTTGTATACCCATAAAAGCCTGTTTTTGAGAGAATATAGTTTGCTCACTCCCAAATTCTTTGATTAACGCTTCTTTAACCTGAGACCAAGTAGAGAACGTCATCAAGTTGGTTACCATGATATCCTGAGCCAAACAATTAAGGCAATTTGTCAAGTAATTCATTTTTTGGTGAACTGTGGCCTCAGTTAGAACCTTTTCATAAAAATAGAGGAGGAGATAATACTGCCTTCCCCCAGGGAGTACTTGTCCTTGAATAACGGTTTAAAACTCATGGGGCAATAGTGGTCAAAACATGCACGCTGGGTTGTTACAATCAAGTGGAAAATAAGAGTTGGAGTCCAACTCTTGGGAAGAGAATATAGGATAAGGACCAGCGTCTTTGAGACAGATTTCACTAATCTGACAAATCAGATCAGCATTCCCACTTCCTCATCTAATTGGCAAGATAGCTCGAAGTTATTTCCTGCTGAGCATTGTAATTGAGTTCCAGCGTCTCAATCTTCGCTTGGAAAATTTCCCTTTAGATTTGCAATCATGTAGCATGATATCTGTGTCCTTTGCCCATTTACCCAGATTGATCAACTCATCATATAAAAACTGAAGTGACAAGAGATGATCAATTGGTACCACATTGGAGATTAACTTACACTCCTTGGCCAATTTGATTGATAGTTCATGCAAGCAGTCCATCATACTCAAGAGAGAGTCAATTTTTGAAGGGATCCTAAATGCTATCAGCACCTGGAGGTCCCTGAGGCCCTTCCACGCCTGGCAGTCCACTAGGCCCTACATTCCTGGGGGTCCATGAGGTCCATCAGCACCAGGAGGTCCACGTGGTCCTTTTCCCCCATGGGGCCCATGAGGTCCTTCAACCCCTGGAGAACCCATAGTTCCAGTGGATTTCTCTACCTTGTTGACTTAGAATTTAATTACTGAGTACAACTGCTCCAATTGGAAGAGACATGTTCTAATTTCCTCCTCCATTGATTGACTACGCTCAGAGAGTTGGGAAATACCCTCTCTCCATTCTCTCTGAAAATCTCTTGAATTTGCTTGTGAACTTTACATCAACAAAACTGGACATCCCGAATATCAAGCTGAATAAGCTGTTGATGTATTTAGTTGAGAAAGGTCCGATTACCAATGATGGCATCACAATTATCTTGGCTAAACTCAGAAGCAGACTTGGAAAGTTTTAAAACATAATTATTCAAGGACTGAAGTCCTCTTAGTAAATTTTTCAACCTTTGATGGTGCATTCCCATTACCAGTAATAAATGGTATAAGATAAGGTGTACTAGCTGGTGTAATTATTGCTTGGGGCCAATTCCTGGCATTTGGGAGGTTTGCAACCCTTTTCACGCAAAATAGTGGGTACAGAATTAGATTGAGATCAGGTAGAACGTAATCAAGGAATAAGGCCCCATCAAGCATTTGATTGATAATTTTTGTAAAACCTCAGGTGGTATTTGAAAGTCTGAGGTAAAGTTTAAGTTAGGACCATAAAATTTCAAGTTGGCACAAAATTCCAACGTGAAGGTCAATCTTGGGATTGAGTTTCAGTTAAACAGACCCATCCTAATATAATGCCTTGCTCATGGTCTTGAGCTTCTTCAGGCGAAAAATGTGAATCCATGGTAATGATTGACGTTTTCACTGGTGTGTAACTCAGGTTTGACCCCTGCAGTGAGCACCAGTCTAGAAGTTTTGAATTACACTTCCAATGAGGCAGGTTTTCTCTCAAAGTTACACCGAGTGGATTCTCCAAAAAGCGATGAATACTAAGTAAAATTAGGTTATAATTTGATCTAAATTTTATTATTGAAAGGATGGGATATTAATATGCTTCAAAACGGTTCATAATCTATCAGAGCAAATCAATCTCTGTGCGATCAAATCATCAATCAATTGATTTGGATGAGATTGATCGTTAGCATTGATATATTGAGATATAATACACTCTCCTTCCAATGATGCTGGGGGAATTGATGGAGTAGAATTTTTGGAGACAAGAGAATTCGCCAAAATCCTGACACTGACCAAACCAACAAAGCCCTTAAGCCCGTATCATCATAGTCAAATCATATTAAGTGGACCTGCTAGGCCGGGGCTCTTAAGCTTTGCATAGGCTTGGAAAAATCTGATCCATAATCACTGATACCTGATATGATCCATAATAAATTAAGCATGGTAACATTATCATGTCCATATCAAATATCTGACAATTTGATCCAGTCAACAACCTAACACTACCCCAATCAATATTCGCTTTTGCCTCTGTATTGAGTATGGACATCCCTTTCCATACACCTTAAAGTGATAATTGTGCTGGCAACAGCCACCTTTGCACCAGCAGGGTTTATCAACTTCCTCCCTTACAAGGGTGATTTCAATATTGGATTCCCTACCAAAGAGGATGCAGCTGCTGCTGCAGCTACGCCATTAATTTATAAAAACACTCCATTACCATCACCCAAACACGCCTCCCAGATGTTACCACACTTGTGGTAACCTTTGTGAACCTCCCCTCACACCTTCCCCTCAAACACTCTATGAGGAGTTGATGTCAGGGTTGTCCATATATGACTAAAGCCTAATCCTCCAATTTATTGTCCTGAGTGGTGCTGAACACCTTATGGCACCTCAGGCAATGGCCACCATTACCCCCACCAGCTGAACATGGCCCAGCATATCCCAGCGCCTGTATTCCAACTGCACCCAACCATTTCTTTTGGCCTGCACTGACAATTGTCACAAAAATTTACCCCTTTTGCTATTAATTAGACCACACCAAGAAGGTATGTCAATATAATTCATACCCTGCAAACATGGCAAACTACATCCATGAGGCCACACCAACATTTTTAGTGAGAATTTTGACTGCCCCCACCCCCACAGGCCATGCACTTGAATAATAAGCAAAATCTAGCACCTCAAACCCAAGCTGGACAATACGCCCATGCCAACCAATCAGGTGCATGATTGGACTCATGTGCAATCCAGAAAATCTTCCACACCAAAACCTACCCAACCAAAATCACCTATCTCCCATCTTCCTGAATCAACAAAAATCCCTTAAACTTATTGGATCTAGTAAATGAATATTGAAATTGTCCCACCACCAAGTTATCCAATTGATTTAACACGTTATCTGAAATTAGACTAAGACGCCCCAGCCCCAACCAACTGATATGTCAGAAAACCCAAAGCCTCCTTTTTCCAAAGTGAACACCAGCTTGCCAAGGCCGTGTTGGTCTATCCCAACAATCCCCATATTTGCAAAATGAGTGCAAAATCTGTAACAGTATTTAAAAAAGGGCTTAACCCCCTTTTTTCCCTCCAAAGTTTCTCTTACCTCAGAAGAAGAAATCTAACAACTATATGAAACTGCCACCATAACTGTCAAGCATGTCGCTGAACTGGAAGATTTTTCCCCATCTAAACACACCACAAGAGCAAATACTGCAAAAATAGAACAATTTCTTGACACCCGCATCCAAGCCAACCACTACATTCCAACTCATAGAGGCTTTAATACAGGCTTAAATCGTTTACTAAACGACTATCTACTCCACTTTGACCCTCACCCGTGGATGATACAACCTTCTTACTATAAGCATTGATCCGCCTCTACAATGCTGAGCCTGATGATGACCAGCCCAATCCCCCTCCGCCATAATGGGATAAGCGGCTTGCCACTGTGCCACCTGATAAATTATTTTCTAGTTTCTTTTCATGTCTCACTGCCCAAAAAGGGAGTCAGATCATGTTTTGTTTTTAGTTGGTTTAGTTTTGGAGCTTTAATTCATTATTGTCCATCCTCTGATCAGCTTGCCTTGATTAAATAGAATAGACACTAAAAACTTGAAAGTGGTAAGTATTTTATATCTATTATATGCTGTGGGGATATGAAAAAAGAACCCTCATACAATGTTATGGCTTAGTAATTAAATTCACCTCAGGCTCAAAGGGCGTTTGCATAGAATCATTATTAGGTTTGAGCCAAATAACAAAAAATGGTCATTCAATCTATTGAAGCCCTCTAATCTTGCCTCACTATATCAGAAAGGCCGATGGAGGGTCAAAAGTGGATAGGACAAGCCCATGAGATAATGTTAAATGAATTTGAGTCAATCAACATGCAAGAAATTATCTGCACTTTTTGGGACCCCTTCCAACCCTATAAAAGGGCCTGGTCTCCATGGTGTGGCTTGCGTGAGATTAGTGGTAATGTGGGGAGGGACCTTGGAAGTGCTCCCTTGATTCCGCCAAGGAGTCAGAATATTCTGGCTACCTAAACTTGAACCATTTAGCCGAGTTTTACTAATATTTATTGAAATAATGCCCTAATTCAAAAGATTTTACTGCAAATTGGACAGGGTCTTTTGGACAAATTTACAATCATTCTCATCAAAAACACTCTTTTCAGAAAAATTAGATTTGCAATTGTCTGGCAGATAGTAATATGCCAAAAAATATCACAACAAGAGTTATTTTTCTTAAAACACATGGCTCAACCAGGAGTGTCAAAGCAAGTAAAAATTGATACCTGGAGTAACACCAAGTCTAAAAATTTACTTAAGGAGTTTAGTATTGGTCATCAACCCAGTAACCTTTTTACTGCACAGGTTTGGTTTCCTCGTGCACCTCACGTTGTAAAGAATATATTATCCAATAATAGTATGGAGACTATTATCTGTAGTTGAGTTAGAACTATTATCAGGCCCAACGCTTCAGCCAGTATTTCCAATTAAATACTTTTTAAGATGTACTCATAGGGATTCGTTCCCTCTAGTACTATCCACTTGATCTTCATCATGATCCTCTGATGACAGTCTCCTTTGTCCCAACACACAGTCGGCAGCTATCCCCTAGTTGTGGTTCTCTTTGTCTCTAGATCCCCACTCAGATCTCTACTCTTCTCTCTGAGAGTCTTCCAATTATTTCCTTCTGCAATAATATTCTTGAGATGGAACTTCACACGGGATGCTGATAGTCTAACTATAACCAAATCTACAATAAAACTAATAATGTTTTTTGTAGCATAGTTGTTGTTTGTAGTAATAGTTGTTTTTTATTATAGTTAATCCTAAGGAATTTATAGGGGATTCAGCCATCTAACCCTTGGTTGACACCTCTTCAATGAAACGGCAGCTGTTACCATTGAATCATCCTTCATCATCTCAGCAGCGATGGTCTTCCCCATCCTGGCTAGGATTCTGTCATTGGACATCCTTGAGACCTCAAATGGAAAGAGTCAGAAAACGTGTCAACGTCTTCCTCTCGATCCAAGCAAACCAACCATATTTGGCTACCAACCTGCTTAAGTAATGAGACTTATTACCCATTATGGCAGGTTACTCACTAACCAATCGATTTGTTAGTTGCAGGCAGCATCACTCGCCTCGCAACTCACTACTCATTCCCAATCAGTCGGTGATGAAACCTGACCAATCCCAATTGGTACACCTGATAGTTAGTCACATTCAGATGCCCCTCTTTCATCAACTGCTCCGCATGATGAGATATTAGGTATTCATCTGGATCGATCCCCAATGGATACAACTAGGCAAATATCCCAAAATCCCCCAAACGTAATTCTTCCAAAATTTGGGCCAACTGATTTTCAATTCACTTCGCTTTAGGGAATTTTCCCCTAGTGACACCAGGTAATCTAGCAGGCTGGGAATAAGGGCAAAAATCCCAACACATCCCCCTCTTTCCTAGATTTCCAGTGAGAAAAGGACTGGGGCATGAGAACACCGCTTCAGACACTTGTTCAAATACTTCATTGGTTCAAGTGGAGTATACTTGTCAATACTCAATGCTGCTTGGGACGACCTTCAGCATACGGCATTCTTCCTCTTCCTCCTTGCTACCACCTACTCAGAGTGCAGTCCCCATGACCTCTTGTCATGCCAGGCTGATCAATTTACTTGTGATGATATTTTTCCCAGGATCCGGTTTTCCCCCATCAGGGTATATGACCTGTTGTCATATTCAGGATTCTTGGTCTGGCGTCCTTGAATTCCTGATTCTCTCCTCATCCAGGCAGGAAACTCTTGCCGTCAATATTTGTTTTGTTGCTTGATTAAGAATACTTATTTCTATTCTGCCCTCATTATTTCGCTCATAACCTCTTGGATGTAAGTCATTCTTAATTCTTCCATTGGAAAGCTTATTTCATTAATTTTTGAAATTAATTTTCCTGAAATTGGAGCCTAATGGATTATAGAATGCATAATGTCAACCTCTATATAAGTCTGACATCCCCCCTCTAGTCCTGCTCATATGTCAAACTGAGAATCCCACTACCAGCAACTTCTTAACAGTCTTTCAGATTAGGACCTCAGCCTCTTCCAGTAATGATTTGGGATGCTTGACGGAACCTCTTCTATGGTCCTTCCAGGACTCATACGCCTAGTCTGGTGCAAGGTGCTAATCCTTCCATCAAATTACCAGAAATGGTAACCAATCCCTCCAAAACCAGGCTTGCCATCAGTTTGAACAACTATCAGCTGACTCTTCCATTACAGTCAATTCCAGAGTTGGACTTTAAAACCCTCCTGGATTTGGCTCCTTTCACTGATGCTCCAAACATCATTATCGATGCTCCAGAGGTCATGCCAGTCGCTTTGGATCATTCATTCTTGGCTGGTTCAGACTTGCTCCCTGAGTTCCTCTTCTGACTCAGTTAATTCTACAAGCCCACTATGCTGGTTTCTGAAGTTTTAATTGGGAACAGCATACATTTTGAGTTTCCCTACGCTGAACTCCAGGCACAAGTCACTGAGGCGTTGACATTAGTGCTGAATCCCTCTGATCTGGACAACCTTCTGGATCAGGATACTGCCACTTATGCTCTCCGCTTTGCTAGCCAAGTACTTTGAAGTTGGTCAATGAAGCTTCCAGCCTCACCTGGCTTTAATCAGTTGTTCAGCTTTAGCTTCCTTGAAGCACGTAGTCATTGTTTGCAAGATGCACTCCACTCTTTACACAACTACCTCTTCTCCAGAGCTTCTCATTGCTATCTTCCATTGATGGTGTTAATTGGGGGCATGATTTGACAACCCCCATCGAGTATTCCTTCTTTGCTGCTGGCTCACATGTCCAATGTTCTTGATAAGGCCTGTTGGCAGGCACTCAAGACAAATCTTCCGGCACCAGTGCCTTATTGGGATTACTTGGGGTTATTCACCGATTGCCTCTTCCTCTATTGCTGTTTTCCTCCCCGCTCTGGGGTTTCGCAATTGGCTTCTTCTGACATAACAAATTCCCTTCCCCTAGTCATGTTTTCTCAGGGCTCGGCATCTGTGCAACAAACATGGTTTTGTGTAGGTCTTGCCCTCACAAGTGTCCAATTGCATATTGATTTTGATGGGCTATTTCTTCCTATTGTGATCCATCCTCCCTCCCCCAAGAGGTGACATAGGTGGAATCGTCCCCTTACTGAGGACAACCAATAAAAGTAAAAATTATAAAAATATACCGGCTTCTTTTTTTCCTATGCATTTAAAAATTTTTTCAATATCTTTATCAATTTTCTTATTCTCTTTTTTTCTATGGGACTTGACCTTGTTTCAGTTCAGAGGTCCATCTTTTCCCCCAAACTGGATCCTGGGCACTTAAACCTACCAGTTTTCTAAAGTTCAGAGGTCCTTTTTTGGACTTAACCATCTAGATTGATTCAGAGGTTTTTTTGGACTTGACCTAATCATCAGGACATGACCAACTTAATAGTTCGTTGGTCCTTCAGGAACTCTTTTATTTTTTTCTCTAATCCAACGCTTTAGATATTTAACGTGGACTTGATATACTACTCTTCCATCCAAGAGATTCTTGATGGAGTAGGCATCAGTCGCCGTCTTGGCGATTACTTCAAATGGACCTGACCATAATACATTCAATTTGTATCTTCATCCAAAACCATGCATATCACAATAGGCGACTTTTTCTCCTATTCAATATTCTTTTAATGCCAGTCAGTTCTTACCATCCATTGATTTAGCTCATAATTTTTTCTTCAAGGTTGTATCAAATGCTTGCAATTGCATATCAATCAGGATACTCATCAGTTGGTTCAGGTATTGTTTGGTACTCATCCACGAAGTAGGTTCTAGTACTGAATATATTATCAGTGGCAACGCGGCCTTCCTCCCATATAGTAATTCAACAGCGTTTTTCCTGTCACTATATTATGACTAATGTTGTAGGCAAACGTCACCAAACTCTGGTACATTCCTCACGTGGAAGTTCTCCCTGCGACTAGCTTCCTCAGCGTCATGGACAGCATCCCATTGACCCGTTCTACCATTCCATCCATCTCCAGCTGGTATGGTACTGACATGACTCCCCCAAATCCCCATTATTTCATTTAGCCTTGGGATCACATGAGATGTGAAGTTGGTCCTATTGTAGCTCAGTAGGACTTGTGGACATCCATGCTGGTATACTACTTGATCCAGGATGAATCTCGCAGTACTGGTAGCATCAACTCTGGTTAGGGCTTTCATTTTGACCCACCTTGTCAGATGGTCGATAGCTACTATGATGTAATTGACTCCTCCTGTGCTCATCGCCAGCGGTCCCATCACATCAATGGACACCATGTGCTATGCAAATCCAGGTCAGACCAGTCATTATCCAGTTGTATTCTTGTGTGGTTTATGCAGCTGACATTCCATGCAACAAGCCAGATAATCCATGATATCGTAGTTAATTGATTTTCAGTAATAATACTGGCAAATATGGTTAGTTGTTTTTCTCAGGCCTCTGTGCCTGACAAACTTATGAGCAGCTTGAACTATTGCTGCTCTTTCCGAAAGTTTTGGGAATAATAGCCATTTCCCGTTTGTAGTCTTGTATACTTGTCCATCCATGGTCTCAGTGTTTTCCATTGCTTTTCAAAGCGCACCTTGGATTTCTCAAGGCTTGTCCTCAATTCTTCCTTCAACCATTCTCTGGAATAGCTCATCCGCCTGCGGGTATACCAACTGGACCATTGGTAACTGCGATAAGCCATCCACGTTCTGGTGAGAAGCCCCCGCTTAGTGGAAAGCTCATAATCATAAAACCTGAAGCTTAAGTGCCCATAGGGCCAGTCGTCCTTCAGGTTCCCATAAATTGTGCAGCCAACACAACGAAGAGTGGTCCATTACCACCTTAAAGTGCATTTCATGAACATACACCCAAAGCTGCTTACAAGCGTAAATGACTGCAAGGCATTCACACTCAGTCATGGTGTAATTCCTCTCAGCGGCTGAGAGTTTCTGGCTCACATACGCCACCGGATGTTTGTCCCCAGTTCATCTACTTAACTCAGTATGGCGCTGATCGCCATCAACAAAGCATCGGTTTGAATGATAAACTCCCAATTGAAATTCAGATATTCCAGAATTGGAAAATTTATCAGATACTGGCGTAACTTATCAAAGGAGTCCTGTGCCTCTTCATTCCATATGAATCCTTTTTTGGATCCTTTAGTAAATGAAACAAAGGCTTGGCTATTTGGGCAAAGTCCTTAATAAATCTTCTGTAGTATCTAAACATCCTAAGAAATACTTGGATGTCTCAGAAAATCTTCATCACAGCCATGCGCTCAATAGCTGCTTTCTTCTGGGGTTGCAGCTGCAAATTCAGTTGCGTTAATTACAAATCCCAGGTATTTCAGCTCCTACTTGAAGAAGTGGCACTTCCTTGGCTTGATCTTGAGGTTAGCCACGGATAGTCTTTTAAAAACTTCTTCCAAGTGATGGAGGTGATCATTAAACATTCTACTGAACACTATATATCATCCAGATATACCAAGACACATGACAACTTCATGTCACTCAATATTACATCCATGGCCCTCTGAAATGTCACGGGCACATTACAAAGACCCTGGGGCATCCTCATCAGCTGTTATAACCCCTGTGCGGTAATAATCGCACATTTTTCTTGGTCTTCTTCTGGCAAGCTGATCTGCAAGATTCCTGAGATTAGGTTCATCGCAGAGAAATACTTTGCTTCCCCTAATTGATCTAGCACATTATTGATCCTTGGTAGGGGATATGAATCCTTCTTCATAATTTTGTTCATCCTCCAATAGTCAATCACTACCCAATTTAAGCCATCTTTTTCTTTTTACAATCAGAATCAGACTTGCCCAGGGTCTTGATGACAGAACTAGGAGCCCATGCTACACTAGTTTGCTGATCTCATCTTCCACTACCACTTTGGCGGCTTTTGATTTTTGGATCAGTCTCATTATTATTGGTAGATTTCCCTGGTGTCAACCTTGTGAATTATGCCTTGTGCGCATCCCAAATTGTGGTCATTCTGAGCAAACACTTCCCGATATCTCTCAAATAATTTGAGCAACTCCTCTTTTTGCCCTTCTGGAAGATCTGCAAGCTGCTCTCAATCAACCAATAGGTTGATGATTTTGGCTGTTCCAGCCGATAATCCTATTTCCTCAAGAGACCCAAAATCATGGAATTGTCTCAATACTGCCATCAGGATTAAATGAATAAATGCGACGATTTGATTCCTCTTGATCTTCATCAGTTTTTCGCTTAAATTCGCTAAGAGAACTCATATTTCTCCATGGCCCAGCATGATTATCCTGGGAGCCACCCATGGCTCCACTCTGGACTTCTTCCAGGGGCTACCTCTTCTCCATACAACAGCTCCAGAATCTCTAAAGTCAACCCTGTGTCACCTATCATCTGTGATCCGGCCAGTATGGTTCTTTCCTTCTTGATCCTTAAGGGAATTCCCCAGTTTTCTAAGATTTCTGCCAGCATCTCTCGTTGCTTTCTACCAACTAATTGGTATTGAATTGGTACAATGCCATCATTGTTTATCAGTTTAATGAAGTTATTTCTCCGGTTCAATGGAACTTCACTGTCCTTCTGGTATACCAATGGTAACATCTGACCCAGGATGGTCAACATGTTACCCTCAAAGTTACATTTAACTCCGTACTTCTGCATAAAATCCATTCTGATAAGGATATCATAGTTTTGGTTCGCTAAAACTATTGCTGGCGTGGATACCACCAACAACCTGAATCATTGTGGCTGCGCACTATATGCTCTACAAGAAATGGTGGTGTTCAGCCCAGCTGTTCCATATTCTTTCTTATGTTCCAAGTTGGAGAGATCTTCATCTTCTTCACCATCTTAGTTGACACAATAATGATGGGCGCTCCGCTTGTTGAGTAATTGACTGGACCTAATCGTCGGATATGCAATAGGGACATATAAGGTTAGCTGTTTAGAAATTTTATTATGAATCATATCAGATATCAGCAATTATGGACCAGGTATATTCTAAGCTTATGCAAAGCTTAGAATCCGCAGCCTAGCGATTTCACTTAATTATATTCAACTATGATGACATGGGCTTGAGGGCTTTGTTGGTTAGGTCAAACTTAAATTTAATTTTTGATTTAATGACTTGGGCGCATGGGCTTTGTTGGTCTATGTTGAAATTAGTTTTTAATTTCAGTCAAGTTTTTGATCAAATTAATTACTAACTAGTGATACAAATTGCCTTGGTATGTGCTGCCAATTGCACGTGAAAGTGAATATGTTCAGCTATTTTGAAGGTATGACAAAACGCCATCTCAAGGATGATGATGGTGTTTACTTTGACTCTGAGGCTGAGCATGATGCCCTGAGTCGAAGAATTTGTAGACATCATTACAAACTTTTTACATGGCCAAGGGTGACTGAAAAAAAGCATCATGGGTAAGATGTGGTTAACATTGAGCCCTATAAATAACCCTTGCATTTACACTAATAAAATCATCCTTTAACTTATGGATTAAGTTTATAAATTTATCTTATAAACTTATTACATTATTACTTTATTTTATATTAAAGTTAATTTTCACTTGGGATCAGTAGGATCAGGGCAGCGTGCCATTGTCCAAGTGAAATGACCGGGTATACAATTTAAGTATTACCAAAAAGCTATATCATAAATTTAAATTCACCATCCTGTCTATTGTCCTCACACAATAGATGCTCAAAACCACATCCCACACTCAAAAGAAGAACCAGCCCTCTGAAGCAGACACCCAAATTTAACAAGTGGAGCTCATGGCTGGGACCACAGATGGTGATCAGCTGAACAGGGGTGCAATCCCAATCAATTATTCAGAACCATCGCCAGCCCTAATGGGAACACTGAAATGACTGTGTCCCAGATTAATTGGGAAGAATTACCCATTATTATCTATCCTGATGAACTCATTTCACCGGAAGAGCTGGAACATCTCAAGCAGCAGTTGTTAAGAGGGTATAAATTAGAACAAGGGCCTGCGGACAATAGTAGCAACCCTTTTTACTGCCAATGACAGCAAGATGTGTTGTGGATGAGATATCTTGCTCATCATCAATTAAGTGTAGCTCAGATCCAAAACAATTAATTAGGATAAAGAATATAACCCAATACCTAATTGAATTCATACATCCCACCTCTAGAAATTCTCAGATGACAATCGCCCACCATCATGCAGCCATTACTGAGTTAGTGAACTTCTCTTGCAACTCCAGCCAGGCGGGCCAAATTCTAAATGAGCGATTGGAAGCCAACTTTGCTGAAGTCCGTTCAAGTGTGGAGGCAAATCACAACTTAGCCACTTGGGCTAATGACTGGGTAGCAGTATTAGCATAAGAGCTAAATGACAGATTGCATCCTATCTTTGAAATTTCTTAGAGGAAAGAGGAGTCACCGAATCTTGGGTCAGCAATATCACTCAGACTTCTATTAATGCTTCAGAGTCTATGAGGCTTAATCACAAAGCCCAAGAGGCACACTTAAACCATAACAATGGATTCTGTGATCAGTATCGATGCCTGAGCCCCAAATTTCGCAGATGAAGGACAAATACACCAGAAAAATCAATTACTGGCAAACACAATTTGAGGACCAATGGGTGAAAAATAAAAAAAATCAAGACTCTATTGATCGTCTTAATCTACAGATCAATAATCTCAATGATGATGTTAATATTATCAATGAGTTGAACAATAATCTCCATGGAGAATTGAATCAGTGCAAGAAGGCCATAAAAGAAAAGAACCAAGTGATTTCCACCTTGCAGCTACAAACTACTAGCCTGAATGAGGAAATTGTGAAATTAAAATTAAAAAACTAAAATCATATCAATTGGGAAAACAAAATCAATGAGCGAATTCGAGCTCTGGACGATGGGCGTTGTCATTGTGCTACAACCCACTTGACTGGAAATTCTTCTGAATATTATGAGGATGAAGCTTCAGAAATAGCTACTGAAATGGATGCTGGGCCACATCAACAACTGCCTAGCAATATGATTGCTTTGGCCAACCCTAGCGCCTCAAACTGGGATATGATGCCCCAACGCCCTAGTATGCCTGGCTCTAGTCAACCTAGAAGTAATCGTGATAACCAGGAATGGGGAAGCGATAATTATAAACCAGCAAACCTGCAGGCCTTTGACAAGAATGGAAGTATTACCACATTTATCAAATGTTTGAAATGGCCATGCATGGGGCCAGCGACTGCAACAAAGCAGCCACCATGATTAACTGCTTGAGTTGATTATGCCTCACATTACAAAAATCCAACATATGCCGAAGTCAAGGAGGCCGTGCTTAATGAATTTGGAGGTCCAGAATGGATGTTGACCAGAGAATCCAAGTTTATGAACATCAGCTTTAAGAAATATAAAGCAATTGACAAATTTGCAGATTGATTCTATTGCGAAGCTCAGTTTCTCTTAGGCGCATGGGCTATGGTCAATTTTGATGCCAAGATTGCACTAGAGCATGCAGTAGAACCTTACCCTAATCTTTTAAACACCCTATTGCCTGCTTTCGTGCAAAACCTTGCAACATCTGAATTGGTTGACTACTTGCGTAGATGCTCAAAAAATTATGGCCCTCCTAATACTGGTTACAAATTGGGAACTGCTGCCTTTGCTGGAAAGCCCTTTGAAATTAATAAGAAGATTGACAGTAATCCACCTATAAGAAATGAGCGAAACTCAAATGCAAGAGCCCCACAGCCACTGAGTGAAATTACTTGCTTTAATTGCCATCGTAAAGGACACTATGCTTCCCAATGCCGTCAGTGAAATGTCAACATAGTCCTTCATGACACCGTGCATGAGGAGGAAAAAGAACAAGCACAATAGATGCGGGACACTATATTGTGCCTAGGACACTATTCGCACCTGATCAACAAGAAAACAATGGCCACGGGGCCTTGTTAGACAATAAAATCATATTCTATTTTAGTATCAAATGAAGATTACTCAAAAATACATGCGGTAACTCACTCCCGGAGTAAGGTTGTCATATTGAAGCCTCTGAGGTAGTCGCTAAACCCTATGTGCAAAAAATACTTGAGGATATTCCAGACGACAGGCTGAGCAATGCAGCAGATACCCCCAGCCTGAAAAGGGACATTATAGCAATGCCAATTGACACATTCATCAATGAATGTCCCAGTATTGGGAATATTCTGAAGCACACTCTTAACTCTTTGGACTCTTTCCATATTTATTTAGTAAACTCTATTGATTCTTACTATTCTGAGTGCACTTACATGGATATCCTAGTTAACAAGGTTAAAGTTGTAGCTATAGTTGATAGCGGAGCACCTGTAAACATTGTTTCCATGAAACTGGTTATGAAACTGAAAATAGCTCTAGATATTGACCATCATCAAGAATATGGGACCGCAGGCCTTAACAGCACTAAGAGTGAAGGAGCTTACAGCGCTTTGCCACTATAGTTTGGAGCTTTGGTAGTAGCTGCACCTGCTATAGTACTTCCAAACGCCAATTATGACATATTAATTGGAACTAGTTTTCTAAGGACCTATGGGATCTCATGCGATTTAAAGAAAACATCTTGACAATATTGGGCCAATCGCTTCCAATTTATTACTCTCGCATTGATATGAAGCCCACAAACTGTCATTAGAATTTTATCAATATATATTATGCCAATGGGATAATACCAGTAGGGTATATTCAGCGGGGGAATCGAAGCTGCCCCATGCCAACTGCCATAAACAGAAATTGAGGAATACCTCTACGTGTGAATAAGGATGTGACAATAGCTCCAGGCCATAAACTGGTTATGAAAACTGGGAGTACACTGGATTTCCAGAAGGACTGTATGGGGAGGTTGTACCCCCATGGCATCGTTCTCCAATGGAACCTAGTGTGGCGCCTGGAATACTTATACTGGGGCATGGAGAGATTGATGTCTTACTAGCAAATTTGACCAGCCAAAATACTAAGGTCAAGAAATTTCAAGTAGTCACTTTCGTGCACCTACTTCCAAGGGATGAGTTAATATCAGCCGTCAAATTTGGTGATTTATCTGAGTTTGGCTTAACAACCCAAGCCCTTGGGGCACATGCAGTAATACCCCAAGAATTGTTCACCAGATTATCAGAACAACAGAAGGATGAAGCACTAGAGTTGTTTGAACAATACTCCAAAATTTTTGCCAAAGATGACCAAGATTTAGGTTGTGCAAAAGGTGTTCAGCATCTTGTGGATACCAGGGATCATATGCCTATTAGAATGAGGCCAATTCGGTGCCCCAGAGCCAGTAACAAAATAGTCAGTGAAGAATTAGACAAATTGCTGAAAAGCGGAATGATAGTTCCTTCCAAAAGCCCGTGGGCCAGCCCCAATTTAATTGTAAAGAAGAAAGATGACAGCAATCAAGTTGTGATTGATTATTGACGCCTCAATGCCATTACAAAAAAGGATTCATATCCATTGCCCAGAATTGATGATGCTCTGGACCGTCTGGGAGGGGTTAAGTACTTTAACGCAATGGACCTCATCTCTGGATATTGGCAAATTGAGTTGCCACCAGAGGAGCAGGTAAAGTGCGTGATGATTGCTGCTCAAGGGCTTTTTCAACCAACACACATGCCCCAGGGGCTGTGGAACGGTCCGGCAATCTTTCAGTGCGCATTGGACACAATTTTGGGGGGACCTTAAATTGTCCTGCGTTCTAGTATACCTGGATGACATCAATGTCTTTTTTTAGTACTAGATGGTCCTGAACTCAATGTCTTTTTGCAAACATTTTCTGAACATCTGGAGCACCTCAAGTAAGTGTTTGAACGTCCGTTGAAGGCCAATCTGAAGATAAAACCTAGAAAATTCCAATTCTTTAAAGAACAATTGTAATACCTCAAGTTTGTCATTAAATTCCAAGGGCTTGCAGCCTCAGCCTCAAAAGGTGGAGGCGATTAACAATATGCAACCTCTGAAAAGTATGAGAGATGTTCAAGTGTTCTTAGGCTTGGTAGGATACTATCAAAGATTCGTGGAAGGGTTTGCAAAGATTGCTGAGCCTCTATTTTACTTGCTACAAGGAGGAGTTCATTTTTTCTGGACAGAGGAATGCCAACAAGCCTTCGAGGCTTTGAAAAAAAGAATGAGTTCAGCGCCTATCCTCCAATATCCTGATTTCAGCAAGCCTTTTATCATACAACCTGATGCCTCATTGACTGCAATTGGTGGTGTGCTATTGCAGATTGGGGATGATGGCGAGGAGCATCCAGTCACTTATTGCAGCAGGACGCTAAATAAGCATGAGCGTAATTATACGGTGACCAAAAGAGAATTCCTGGCTGTCATCTATGCTTATAAACAATTTTGGTTTTTACATTCATGGCACCAAATTTCAAGTAGTAACGGATCACAGCTCATTATGATGGCTCCATAATCTCAAGGAACCTGAAGGATAGTTAGCCCGCTGGGCTCTGAAATTACAAGTGTACAATTATGAAATTATTTATAGAGCTGGAGTGGCCCATCAAAATGCAGACGGACTATTGTGACTTCCCATTGTAGCTGTCCTGAGCATTCTGGCTGATGAGCTTCATGAAAAAAAGTATTAACTGAATGTAAGGAGATGAACCACCTGAAGTTCAAAAGGTGATCGAGAAAGCATTATTTGATACCAAATATTAAAAATTGAATTCTATACAAACTTAATCCTGAGGGACAATGTCAAATATTATCAAAACCTTCCAACTGAATGGAGATGATTACACAAGCACACAAGGCTGTTGGATATGGGGGATGGTTAAGATGCTAGAATTAATTTGAGCCAGTTAATATTGGGATTCCATGCAATTTGATATCTAAGACATGCTCGAGAAATGTCATTCATGCCAAATTGCAAAACTATGAAATCAGATGTGAAATATCAGCTGATCAAACCCTACTGATCCTGGCATACTGTGTCAATTGATGTAATTGGCCCTTTGCATGTGAGTAGCCTAGGCAACAAATACATAATTGTTGCTATCAACCATCTAACAAGATGGGTGGAAACGAAAGCAATTCGAGACATTGGGGCCCTAGCTACTGCCAAGTTCAGAATGGATAATATTATCTATAAACATGGATGCCCCTAGAAGATATTGACAGACAATGGCACGAATTTTACTGCCCAAATGGTACAAAGGCTAAATGAGTTGATGTCTATCAAAGGAGTGTTGTCAACACCATACCATCCTGAGACTAATGGTATGGTAGAGCGAGTGAATGGCATTTTAGTCAGCATTTTATGCAAAAATGCAGCCTTGGCGCCTTTGTAATGGGCAACTTCATTTAGTGAAACCGTGTTTGCATACAATATTGGACACCACAGCAGCACAGGCCACTCTCCGTTTCAACTTTTGTATGGTAGATAGCCCGCCCTACCTCCATTATTATACTCAGTACTCAGTTCACCCAACGCAATTAACCCAAATAAATATGTCGAGCAACTGGAAAAGACCCTAATCAAGTAGCAATTGGAAGCTTATCAAAATGTGATTAGTTAAAAAACTATTCAGAAGAGCTATGATGATGCCAAACGGGCTATGTTGAATAAGTTTAATGAAAGAGTTTTAATAGTATATTGTGACACTCATAGCGCAGTCCGCGCACACAAACTAGCCTGGCTCTGAGAGGGTCCATTTATCATTTTGGAGAAATTGTCTGAAGATGTATATACCATTAAGGATCAAGGTGGCTGGGTTGTGAATCGAGTACACGCTAAGTTACTTTGTCTGTATCATAAAGAATAATAATATATAAAAATAATATAGAAAATAATATAAAATAAAATAAAATAAAAATAAAAAATAAAAAGTAATAAAATAATAAAAAGTAAAATAGAAAAAATAATAATAATTGCAAGCCATAGAGTTTATTTTGTCAAAGTTGATGCCTTGCTGGCATTAGAACTAGGTTCCCCCTCTTCAGTAGGGGGAGGAGAGAGCAACAGAACTGGAGAGAGGCGAATTTAATACAAATCCCAACTATCTAGACCCTGGCAGAGATGTGCCAAACCCAAGAAAGCTCAGCACCAGGCACGCTGCCCTGCCATCTTAGGAAAGGCCATTAAACTAAAGGGAAAGTCCATTGGTAGGGACTTTGGAATAGGCGGGAGAGATTTGACTCTGGAGTAAACGCCGCAGAAAGAAAACAAAAACCGCAAAGAAAACTCTCAAGGCAAGGGTAAATGGAGGGGAGGAACTCCTTTTCGCGAAACATTTGGGAACAGGCCTCATCTAATACCCTGTGCATGTTGGGCACAGTATTAGTGGGGAGCGACAAAGGAGGGAAGCGAACGCATGCACCTAAAAGAGCCATCTGGGGCACAGACTTCTCAGGAAGCCCCTTAGCCAAGCTCTTACAAAGGGCTTGGTATAGCACCAGGATGCGTCAATCCTTCAAAACCCAAGTCTTGAGGCCCAATGCAACATGAAAATTGGTATGAACCAAAGCGGGTTCACACCAAATCCTAGCAACAGAGTTAGCAATGATAAGGGCCTGGTTGGCCTCAAAGATATCATAAGCAGCAACCTCAGGACCAGTTGCAAGTGCGGATGACAAGTAGGCGTTCATGAGCTCTGACATTGAGTCAAGCTCACAACCCAACAAAGCCACGCTGCCCGTGCAAATGGAGGAAGCAAGACTTTTTGAAGGGAAGACATTAAAAAGTGAAAACAAGAAAACAGGAAGAAGATACCCATCTGAAGCGAATTGATCTCAGATCAGGGTTTCTTTGGACTGAATGGCTTCCTAAGGCTGAAGAGATACTAAATATGTTGAAAGGGGATCCTGCTTGACCCATCGGGATGTTTGACTAACTGCACCAGAAGCCATGGAGGCTTGTTCAGTTTGATTGATTGGTGCTATCTCAACAGGTTGTGAAACTGAACTTTCTAGTATTGTTGAAGCGTAGCTGGTCAACCCAGCTGAGGAACCATGGGCAACACACCCGAGTTGACAATAGCTCGCCGCATAGACTTGCTTAGCCTTAGGAAGGCTCATTGGTCCGAGGTGGAAAGGCTATTGAGATAACGTTCATACTTAGAGGAGCGCGAAAAGCCAGACATTGTGAAGCAAGAAGAAAGGTACTTGCCGCTTATATCCAGTCAAGGCGGGGGAAGTGTTGAGTAATTAACTGGACCTAATTGTTGGATATTTAATAGGGACATAATAAGGTTAGCTGTTTAAAACTTTATTATGAATCATATCAGATATCAGCAATTATGGACCAGGTATATTCTAAGCTTATGCAAAGCTTAGAATCCGCGGCCTAGCAATTTCACTTAATTATATTCGACTATGATGACACAGGCTTGAGGGCTTTGTTAGTTAGGTCAAACTTAAATTTAAGTTTTGAGTTAATGATTTGAGCACATGGTCTTTGTTGGTCTATGTTGAAATTAGTTTTAATGTCAGTCAAGTTTTTGATCAAATTAATTACTAATTAGTGATACAAATTGCCTTGGTATGTGCTGCCAATTACACGTTAAAGTGAATAGGTTCAGCTATTTTGAAGGTATGACAAAACGCCATCTCAAGGATGATGATGGTGTTTACTCTGACTCTGAGGCTGAGCATGATGCCCAGAGTCGAAGTATTTGTAGACGTCATTACAAACTTTTTACATGGCCAAGGGTGACTGAAAAAAAGCATCATGGGTAAGATGTGGTTAACATTGAACCCTATATATAACCCTTGCATTTACACTAATAAAATCATCCTTTTACTTCTGGATTAAGTTTATAATTTATCTTATAAACTTATTGCATTATTACTTTATTTTATATTAAAGTCAATTTTCACTTGGGATCAGTAGGATCAGGGCAGTATGCTATCATCCAAGTGAAGCAACAGTGTATAAAATTAAAGTATAACCAAAAAGCTATATCATAAGTTTAAATTCACCATCCTGTCTATTGTCCTCACACAATAGATGCTCAAAACTGTAATGATCAAAAACATCCCAGTTTTTGACCACCATCTTGCCTTGGCGATGGATGCCAAATGATTGTCTGATATGAGGTTTCCTCGAGGTAAGCGCTTTGATTCATCATACTCACCAATTCAACATTGGATTTTTGGGAAATTTAAAAAACGAGAAAAGATAACACAGGTAAGTGAGGATCCAACCCCAAAATTAGCCTTGTTATATTTATTATCAAAAATAAACTCGCGGATGAATTCAATCCTGATGACTTAGAGCACCACAAACAAGACATAAAAAACCAGGGTATTTGGCGGAATCTAGGTTTTTGATGCCAAATCCCATTATTTTGTTGAGGATACAAAATTTGTATCGCCGCAGGATACCAGGTAAGACAAGGCAAGGGCGGCCCTGAGGCCACCAGAGAATCCCACACGAGAGCGGGAAATGCGGAAAAATTCTGAACTGAGTTCAGAATCACATGGGCTTGACCTTTTAAGGTCGCCCTTCCAGGGAGCCCCCTCCTGCACTATTCTTAGGCCCTTAGGGGCCTAAGAATAGTGCAGGAGGGGCACAGCCCAGTGCTGGACCCCACATAAACCTCAAAAAACCCCAAAAAGTGTTTCAACTCGAGATTCAGATTTCTAAATCTCAAGTCAAAATGTAATGATTGGTTTAACCTGACCGTTATAGAAACCACATCCCACCCTCAAAGAAGAACCAGCCCTCTGAAGCAGACACTCAAATTCAACACCGTTGTCAACTATCGCCCATACCCTCAATCAATTCACTTGAATATCTATATATGTACACTTGAAGTATTGTAATAGAGTATTTACTGAGTGAATTGCGGCATTATTAGCCAAATCTAGGGTATAAATAATCTGCACCAATAATTCAGGAAATGATTCCTTAATTGTGCAAAGGGGAATCAGCAGATTAGCCTCATCTAAGTGAACATTGGTTAACTCATCAGGATTCTTGGTGGTCTGAATCTTCTCTGACAGTTGTTGGGAATATTTCTGGGCAACTTCCTAACTATCTCGGGGTTGATCTTCTTCACCCCAGCTCTGGTCACGGCATAAAATCCATGTTGACCAATTGATATAGCTGAACCTGCTCATCATCTATGAACAGATTGCTAATACAATTTATTCATTCATGATATTGGGAGGAACAGATTTCTCCACCACTCTAGATTGTTCCTTGTCTAGGCAGTGGGACCTTTTCTTTCTTATTTAACCATTTGAATTCCTTGGGCTTATTTCCCAGCAAAGTTTGGTTAAAAGTCTCCTTTGCTCCTTCACTTTCCTTTGTAGGATTTGGACTTTGGACCAGATTTGACTTGAAGCTTCTATTTGGGGCATCAAACGTCACTCCCAGAATCTTCAGGTTATCTACCATTTGTGAGGTAGTTATCTTGGTTGCAAATACAGTAGACATCATTTGATGCAAATCATGATAGGGCTGAAGGGCCGCTTGCAAAGCGATTTTTGCATCAAAGTCATCTAACACCTTCGCTCCAGCCATGTTCTGTAACTACTGGTAAAATCAATCTGCAAAGTTTTCAAAAGACTAGTCTTTATGGAATTGAATTACCATAAGTTCTTGCTTGCATTTTGACATGCAGTTTGGACTTCCGAACACCTTCATTATAGCCACTTTAGCCTCAGCATAGGACCAGCTGTCCCCCTCCAAGTGGGGTAACACTAAGTTCTGGAAATCTGTGTCCAAACAGTTCGTGACCGTCAACGCCTTTTGATGGTCCCCGTATCCATTCATGGTGATGTTGAATAGTCAGAAAATGCTGGGGCATTATCCTTATAGAAGTGGGAAATTTAGGTGTTGCTCTGAAAATTTCCGAGTCATTTCAGGCTGATTCTAACAGTTTAGCTACACAGCTCACTTGTGGAGTGACTTTGGGCGTCATCTTCGAAATAGCATTAAATGTAGGTGGCATATTTCTTGGGGTATTCTTCTTCCCAAGTATCATTTAAGGACTTCCCTCTTTGGCATCACTGACCATATCAGGCTCACATGCACATCGGTGGGTTTTCAAATCCTCTACTTCTTTAATCAATCTCTCAATGTCTGTACTGAACTTTATCAGATGAATGCGATCTGCTTCACATTCTGTCTTCAGGAATAGGACCTCTCAAACAGAGTCTCCTTCTTTCCTCTTTAATGAGTTTACTTTGCTGAGCAACTCATTCATGAAGTTGGCTACATTTTCAACTTCTTCTTCCACCTTGGTTACTTGTTCCTCCAAGGCCACAAACTCCCTATAGTCTGCAGAGTTTAAGGCATTATGATCTACTGTGGCGATCTCAGTCCACAACTTGCGCATCTCCTCTTTATATGACATAATTGATAGATTCTTCTACTCAACTACCCCTGTAGTGAGCACAACTTGTAAAGATTTACTTAAGGAGTTGAGTATTGGTTGTCAACCCAGTAACCTTTTTACTGCATAGGTTTGGTTTCTCATGCACCTCGCGTTGTAAAGAATATATTATCCAATTATAGTATGGAGACTATTATCCGTAGTTGAGTTAGAACTATTATCAGGCCCAATGCTTCAGCCAGTATTACCGATTAAATACTTTTTAAGATGTACTCATAGGGATTCGTTCCCTCTAGTACTATCCACTTGATCTTCATCATGATCCTCTGATGACAGTCTCCTTTTTCCCAACACACAGTAGGCAGCTATTCCCTAGTTGTGGTTCTCTTTGTCTCTAGATCCCCACTCAGATCTCTACTCTTCTCTCTGAGAGTCTTCCAATTATTTCCTTCTGCAATAATATTCTTGAGATGGAACTTCACACGGGATGCTGATAGTCTAACTATAACCAAATCTACAATAAAACTAATAATGTTTTTTGTAGCATAGTTGTTGTTTGTAGTAATAGTTGTTTTTTATTATAGTTAATCCTAAGGAATTTATAGGGGATTTAGCCATCTAACCCTTGGTTGACACCTCTTCAATGAAACGGCAGCTGTTACCATTGAATCATCCTTCATCATCTCAGCAGCGATGGTCTTCCCCATCCTGGCTAGGATTCTGTCATTGGACATCCTTGAGACCTCAAATGGAAAGAGTCAGAAAACGTGTCAACGTCTTCCTCTCGATCCAAGCAAACCAACCATATTTGGCTACCAACCTGCTTAAGTAATGAGACTTATTACCCATTATGGCAGGTTACTCACTAACCAATCGATTTGTTAGTTGCAAGCAGCATCACTCGCCTCGCAACTCACTACTCATTCCCAATCAGTCAGTGATGAAACCCAATTGATCCCAATTGGTACACCTGATAGTTAATCACTATCAGATGCCCCTATTTCGTCAGCCACTCCACCCAATGATATATTAGGTATTCGTCTGGATTGATCCTCAATGGATCTGACCAAGCGAATATCCAAAAACCCCCCAAACGTAGTTCCTCCAAAATTTGGGCCAACCAATTTCCAATTCACTTTGCTTTAGGAATTTTCCCCTAGCGACATTAGGTAATCTAGCAGGCTGGGAATATGGGCAAAAATCCCAATACCAAGTGAAAATACACAATTTATTTTGTGCATTAGTAGATTGTCAGGAAAAAAAGGGAAAGCATTAAGGATCAGGTTAGCTTATGTGCTTATAACTTTTTAAAGTAAAATTTGAAGATAAAAGTTATTATGACACGCTTAATAATTCTTATTGCATGCTCAAACGTTTTAGATTTCCTAAGTTTTACTTGGTATATCCTCTAAGTATATAAAACCAACTTCCTGCATATTTTAGGTTTCTTTTTTTATCTTATTAGTGTCTCAATAAAACAGTACTCAAAAATCACCATTTACAGCTAAAACTAAAATCTAAATTTATTATAAAATCCACTTAATTAGACCTATGAGGGAGGTTGCACCTTGGGGCCATCTAGTACTAAAAAAAGGGAGGTTGCTTTTTTTGGTTTGGTGCTTGTCGTGTCAATTTAGCTCTTTGTTTATTGCTCCAGTATTTATATATAAAGACATGCAAGGTATCTAAGTAATATCAATTATGTACTAAGCGCCTTAACCATGAAAAATTACTTCCCATCCTAATCTAATCTTAATTTATAACCATAGTATCAGAACAGTGTTACTTTGCAGCCAAAGGATTCTTTCTGGTCTTCTCAGATTAAAATCTGGTTTTATAAAGGTAAAAATTTATTTTTAAATTAGTAGTAACTGTGACCTAGTAGGATGATCCATTACTAAGATAAATGCTCTTTGCAATAATAAGAACCAACAATATAGGCAAAATGTTATTTACTTTAATGATTAAATACCTATATCTGTATTAGGAAGTGCATTCTATGAGGATACTGTTTCATCTGATTGAAAAGATCTTTCTTAACCTTAGAGGGAACATTGTGCCTGAGTAGTGATTTGATGGAATCATTTATAGTCATTGGGGGTATTCCATATTTGACCCTACTATTTGCATCCTTAGAGACTGTAGAAGGATCAAGGGAGTCATCAGGTGGTAGTTTCCATTGATAGCTGCCAATCACTTATGAGGATCAATAAATGTCCAAATCAGCTTGTATCAGGTCTTTCCCAACAACACTTCCTCAAGATCTTACTGAGGAGGCACATAGCTCCAAATGATATTTCAGAGACTCAATTAATGATAGCCCCAGTCTTGATGGAGGCGATGGAATATTTATAGCTGCGCCCATATATTACCTGATAGAGTATAGACCACAGTAAATCAAGTTTATGAGCTCTCCTCCAGTCAGTGATATTAGAAGAGTATCATGTCTCTTAGCCGATATTCAAGCATTAGAATTTTCTTTGCATTGTCTTAATTGATTTCTCTCCTTTAGTAGTTTCTAGAAACTGGTTACTAAAGCCAATAATAGGAATACTTACTCAGCTAGTATCATCATAGCTAACTCATCAGTTTCAGGCGTTGATGTTTCCAAAATTTGGCTGCACTAGAGGGTAATATTTGTTCCCTACCATAAAGGACGTTAAATGGGACACCTTAATAATTCCGTGATAGCTTACTCAGTAAGCCATTAAAGCCCTAGGTAAATACTCGTTTCATTGATTCAGTTCAGTTTAAGACATTTACTAAGAGGATAGAAATATGGGTACCATAAGCTTACTCTATAATCCCATTAGTGGAAAGATTATAAGGTCTTAAATAATTGGTAAGTGTTGACCTCAGCGATTTGGTAAGATGTCTGCTAAAGGGTTTTTTATACAGGGTTTCCCCATTGAACAATTAGAACGGTCAATAAGATGATCACCGGTTCCTTGATACACCTTTAACCACATAATTTTTAATAATAAACACGGGAGCAATTTCCCAATCACTTTTTTATTAAAAGAATATATCTTCAGCGGATCCTTCCTTTTGTCCACGCTCTTCCTCTCTCTTTTTTCTTCACTTAATCCAAGACAAGACCTCCAGTCTCCTTGTTTCACTGATATCCCAGAAGCCTCTGCCAGTACTGACTCTTCCGCTTAGTTTATTTATGTCACCATCTTTTCATTGGTTTTGGCATATTATTATTTCATTATTTATTGCCTTGATTTGAGGCGATCTAAAACCCTTTTGTCAAATGTTGACATCGCCTCATCTCCCTATTTTGAAGGCAACCCAATAAGACCCATTATGACCCATTATTGCCTTATCCTAAATCAACAAATCACTTATAGCTCTGAATCATCCTCGGCAGATTCTGCTCATTGATCCTTTGGCAGAATTCCTCCACTGATCCTCATGGTCTTAATAGTGGCTTGTCATCCAGTCATATCAATTCTCAACATTACCCCCCCCCCTTGACTGGATGATAAGCTGTATTCCTCTTTTTTCCTGTAATCACTATGAGAGCCGTTCTGTGCCAACATCTGCGAGTTTGTGAGTACACCTTCTTCTACAGGTTATGTTTAGGGCTAGAATTACCTGACCCAGGCCATATTCTGCTTCCCCGGTTCCCATTTCCTCCAGCTGACAAAGATGAGGCTGACGTGGACCTCACAACTCTACTGACCCAGGAAGAGATTCTTCCCAAGTTCATCGGTAACTTAGCCTCCTGGTGCACCTCCTTTAGGGACAACGTGGCCCAGCTCCGGTGGGGAGGGGAGCAGAGTCAAGGGCCTTCTCATAACAAATTGGCCCAACTTTTGGTGAGTGGCTTTAGTCGCCTAGTTCTTCCAACTCCTGTAGAACCTCATCCTGTGCCTCTGTCCATACAGCAGATGCTGTGCTTTGTGCAGTGGGTGATAGCCTGCTGGTCAGGGTCATTCTCCAGCTCTCCTGCTCACTTTTGATCCTTAGGGATAAACTTCCACAACAACTGATTAACTCACCTTCATTCTGGGGTCACTACGGCATTCACCGCCCTAGAGCTGATGATCCATCACAGTACCTTCCCATCATGGCGCTCATAGGTAACTTAATTTTTCATCCCGCCACCACTTTAGGTTCAGGAATAGAGCTGCACTGGACAGCTCTTGAATGGGCCCACCGCGCGGCATTCACTGCAACTGCTCCTCTTCTGATAGCTATCTGAGCATGGAGGACTTCTTTGTGGATTGCCTGGCCTTGGGTGCAGCCTTTTCTCCTCGAGCTGGCACACACCTGCTCACTCGCCACCCCTTATGACTTTAACCCTCTTTGTTGGCATACTCCTTGATTTCCCAGGAGCATCAACACATGTGGTTAAAAGCAATGAACCTTGTGGGACTGGAATGGTTCTGACTCCATCAACCTGCCAAACTCTCTCCACCTCATCTATTACCATGAAATCCCAGTACATCCTCCTCTCCTAGTTCAGTCGCATTGTCCTCTCCACTTTGACCTAGTGTAATGGCCCAAGGGTGGACACCAGCCCCTTTGCTATCACCTTAGCAGCCTTCACCTCCACCCCCAACCCCAGTCAAGTCCATAGAAACTTCGGCGCTTCTGAAGAAGCAGAAGAAGAAACACAGGTCTTGTTGATCAAAGCAAAAAGAACATCGCAGGAAGCCGAAAAAAGACAGGAAAACAAAAACAGCAAAGCAAAAGACCTCAAAGGACAACCCACAATAAAAATCCCACTAGCACTTGCACATTTATATTTATATGGTATTTATTTAACTATCTGTTTGTTCATTTATATCTATTTCTTATTTTTTCTTTTATTACTTAATAATCAAAGGAACTTTGCATGCACCTGATTTATAATATGACCACTCGCAGGATCCTTGATAGTATAAACATCAACTCCCATTTTCTCTATTATCTTGAATGGCCTAATCCAAATATTAGCTAGTCTGTGCTTCCAGCCAAACCCATGCTGATCGCAGATTAACACCATATCCCCATCTTTAAACAGCATTAGACAACTCCGCCGTGCTTGGTCTGCAGCGTGGATTTTAATTTCTTAGTGAGGCTGAACGAGTACGCTTCAGTTTGTAACTTAATCAGCGTGTTTGTAAAGGTGGTTAAATATTGCTGCGGATCCACTCCGCTGGTGTCCTCAATACAGGCATATAGCAGCGCAGGCAGAGCAGGGTGCCGCCCATAAACCAATTGAAAGGGGCTTTTTCCCATGGCCAAAGGATAGCTTATGTTGTAGGTGAATACCGCGGTAGAAAGAAGGGTACTCCAGTCAGAGGGTCTATCCATAACCAGTTTCTGGAGTATATTCACCAGAGTCCCATTAACTCACTCAACCATTCCGTTAGACTCAGGGTGATATGGGGTTGTTAGGACCCCGCAAATGGCCATTAATTTGTTGAGCTTGGGTATAATATGTGAGGTGAAGTTGGTTCCATTGTCAGTAAAAATAAACTGTGGGCAGCCATGCCGCTGTATGATACATTCCATTACAAACTTAGCCACAGTAACTGCCCCCAGATCCCAAATGGCTTGCGCCTCCACCCACCTCGTCAAATGGTCAATTGCCACCAGGATATACTTAGACCAATTTGCTCCGGTTGGCAGGGGGCCCACAACATTGATAGAGATGGTGTGCCAAGCAAAGTGAGGTTTTACCAACTGGTATGAAGCCTTCTGATGGAACGGCTTCTCAACCTGGCACTGGTGGCAGCAAGACAGGGTCTCGAGCATGTCATATTGCATACTTTCCCAAAAATACCTTGGTCTTAACAACTCAAGAGTTTTCTAAACTCTGCCATGGCCAACTGCTTGATGTTCACTCATAATAATATTTGCGCAATTAGAAGGCCTAGGTATATTCACAGTAACGTCCCCTATATGCTTATACAATTCTCCATTTCTTAGGAATGTATTGGTCCTGAGATCGTCTAGTAACTTGAGTACTTTGGGAGGTTCATCTTTGTATCTTCCGCTGAGCATTTTATCGAACATTATATTGCTTAGGTCTGCTGTAACTGCAATTGTCAGCAATCCTAATAAGCAATCAGCGTTTTGGTGTTTGGCTCCTGGTTGATGTAAAGTCTCAAAGTCATAAGCCTGTAGTCTAAGAGCCCATCATGCTAGCTGCCCTTCATGCTCCTTTAAATTCTGCAACCAACACAAAGATGCATGAACTGTCACAACTTTAAACTTTACTCCATGCAGGTAAACTCTAAACTGTTTATATGCATATATCACTGCTAAGCATTCTTGCTCAGTTACAGTGTAATTGCATCCATGACAATTCAGGCTGCAACTACAGTATACCACGGGGTGCTCTTCTCCATCATCGTCCTTCTGAGACAGGACTGCCCCAACAGCAGAAAGGGATGCATCTGTTTGCACAGTAAATTTCTTACTAAAATTAGGATAGCGCAACAACGGCGCACTGACTAACGCTGTTCACAGTGTATCAAAGGCGCATTGACGTCACTCCATCCATTTGAACATTGAATCTTTCTTCAATAATTCGAACAGCGGACCTCCAATGCAACTGAAATTGGGTATGAATCAGCGGTAGTAACCCACCATTCCCACAAACACCTGAATGTCCCGCTTATTAGTGGGTTTGGTCATCCTCTGAATGGCTTCTACCTTAGCTGGATGATGTCTTAGCCCAGTTGCATCCAACACAAACCCAAGATATTCAAGCTGATCCTTGAAGAAGTGGCATTTGCGAGGCTTGATTTTGACATTAGCCTCAGCCAGCTGGCAAAATACCTCTTCCAAGTGGTGAAATGCTCAGTAAATGTGCGAGAGAAGACATTAATATCATCAAGGTATACAAGAATGCATGTTAGCTTCAGATCACTCAGTATGGTATCCATCACTCGTTGAAATGTAGCTGAGGCGTTACATAATCCCTGCAGCATGCGTGTTGGTTGGAAAAGCCCTTTTGAGGTGATTATCACGCATTTTTCTTGCTCCTCCCTAGGCAACTCAATTTGCCAATATTCAGATATTAAATCCATCACCAAGAAGTAGCGGGTTCCACCAAGTCAATCTAGCACATCATCAATCCGTGGCAAAGGGTATAAATCTTTTTTGGTGATGCTATTGAGCTTACGGTAGTCAATTACTACACGGTTAGTACCATCCTTCTTTTTTACAATTAGGACAGGCGACGCTCATGGGCTCTTAAACGGTTCAAGCATTCCCTGTTCCAACAGTTTTTTAATTTCCTTGGTGACAACTTCTTCAGCTGCCCGTAATTGATGGATTGGTCAAGACCTGATGGGAGGATGATCCCCAGTATCATTTCAATGAACAATCCTAGAGCGCACCCCAGATCATGATTGTCAACTGCAAAGATCTTTTTATAAATTTTTGAAACAACGCTTAGCCCGCTCTTTCTGATCTTCTGATGACCCTGATAAATTTTCTTTTAGTACAACCACCATTGCGCCAAGAGACGGTTCAATGGGCAAACCAAATTCATCCAGAGAAATGAACTCGTGAACCTGGTTAATCTCTTTTACCAAATTTAGATGTAAATATGCTATAATCTGATGCTGGCGGATTTGAATGGGACTGTTCTGAAGATTTGCTATCAATACTTTGATTTCCCCACGGCCTGGTAGTATGATGCTGGGAGCCACATGGGGCTCAAGCCACGATTGATGATAAGGCCCAATGATCTCCCCGTAGAGCCCCGCTGGCACTTCCACCTCTAGCTCAGTGTCAACTTTACTTGATGTCCTGAGGGAATGGATATAGCTCCAGCTGCTCTAAGTGGCAACCCTTGGTATTCGTATATCTTATGAGGAAGGGCCTGCGTTCTCTTTTTTAAATGATGATAGTGCACTGGGATCACCCCATCGCTGTAGGCAAGGTTGATTTGTCCCATTTGCGTTGAACTCTTTGACGCTCTATGAGAGGAGAAATATATAGGGATTTGCTGCCCCACAGTGTCTAGGGTCTCTTCCATCATGTCCACTATAGCCCCATAGTGTCGCATAAATGCAGTTCCTATCAGTAAATCATAGTTTCTGTTTGGAAATACCATCTCTGGAGCCACCACAACAATAGATCCGAACTGCAAGGGAAGAGCACTATATGCTCCCTCAGAAGTGGTGGTTTCAGCTCCCATGGTCTCATACACCACTCGGTGGTCTATGTCATGTTTTAAGGACAACTTCGCCACCAGTTTAGTGGAGACAATGTTAACAGGTGCGCCTGTATCAATGATAGCCTGTACCCGAGTTTTGGCTACCACAATGTCACAGTAAGTGCATTCTGAGTAGGATGCATCCCAACTATTCACCTTGTGTACTTTAAAGATTCAGGTTTTTCCAGGAAACTCAAAATACCCGCACCAATTTTAGGGTATCTGTTTACAATAGTGTCCACTGGAGGCGACATTTATTCCTCTAATGGCAGTCCATCTGCGACCGGTTCTAGCTGGTCTAGTAGATTTTGGTCGAACATTTGACAAGCATAAAGCTTCGGTTGATTCAAAGAGTTTCTGTCCGCTGTTTCTTCAGCGTGTGCTTGGGTCAGCGCATTTACTTTCCCAATCGGTGGGTGGTAGGAAAATATCATCATACTGAGAAGCTTCAACTATATTTAACACAGTGGACTCAGGTGGGACATGTAAGTTCGAGGTAGTGGCACTAGAGAGTCCCTTCTCTACTTCGCTCAGACTTTTCCCTGATAGCCTTGCTCTTGTTGCAAGGGAGGGATCTGTTGATTAGGAAACCATCCTATATGCCCTATATGTCCACAATTAAAACAACTTACTCCATAAGGCCTATGGCCAAGTTTAGGATAAATTGGTACATATGGCAGATGATTTTGAAAAGGTTCGACGTGACTAGACCCCCCTCAGTATAATGACCACCCCTTGCAGCATTATTAGGCCCAGACCAGTAGTGGGTTCAATATTGATCAGCAATTGAGGAACGTCCCTTGTACTGAGAAGAGTATCCTGATGGAATTTCCCTTGCCCAGTTATCTCTTCTCACATAATTAAGGTGAACAACTGTGACAGCGCGGATCTGTTCAGTATTGGGTGGAGTGAAATTAGCATATAATCGATGTACAAGCTGAACAAGTTTAAGGAGAGGTACGTCTGGCTCTAACAATGGGGCTATGACATTGTAAAGCTCAGGGTATGGCTTCACCTCTGAGGCCATAGCTATACACACATCAACTTTGGATAGAATGCCTGCTCTAATCAGCACATGCGCTTCCATATTAAATTGGTCAGCAAATGCAGTGAGGGTCTTATTCCGCTGAAACCCAATGGTCAAGAAATCGGCCTTTTGCTGCGACATTTTTGCAGTTCTGCTGAACAGTCGCAGAACAGTCTCCTTAACTTCATGTTATGAAACGGAACTATCTGGGAGGTAACAGATGACTTGATCCGCACTTCCAAAGTCCAAAGAGGAGAGTAACAGCTTTGCCCTTTGTCAATATGAAGTTCCCTCCATTACAAACTCAAATTGGTGAAGGAACCCATGAATATTTTCTTCATGATCGAATGGCAGCAACATGTCACTGTAAACTCTTTGAAGCAACTCATCTTGTTTTTTGAGCACCGTATTAAATTCAAGTTTCAACTTCTTGTAGGGCCCAGGGCTATTGTTTAGTGCAGATTTCATTTGGAAACAACCAGAATGTGACATAGCCACCGTTTGAATTTTCATATTTTTGCTATTGGTAAATGGGCCCCCTGTAGTGAGCACCACTGTTGAATCTCAGAGATTCTGTAAGTACCCGCTAAAGGGTTTTTTATACAGGGTTTCCCCCATTGAACAGTTAGAACGGTCAATATGATGATCTCCAGTTCCTTGATACACCTTTAACCACTTAATTTTTAATAACAAACATGAGAGCAATTTCCCAATCACTTCCTTATTAAAAAAATATATCTTCAGCGGATCATTCCTTTTGTCCGCGCTCTTCCTCTCTCTTCTTTCTTCACTTAATCCAAGACAAGACCTCCAGTCTCCTTGTTTCACTGATATCCCAGCAGCCTCTGCCAGTACTGACTCTTCCGCTTAGTTTATTCATGTCGCCATCTTTTCATTGGTTTTGGAATATTATTCTTTAATTATCTATCGCCTTGATTTGAGGCGAACTAAAACCCTTTTGTCAAATGTTGACATCGCTCATCTCCCTATTTTGAAGGCAACCCAATAAGACCCGTTATGACCCATTATCGCCTAATCCTAAATTGACCAATCACTTATAGCTCTGAATCATCCTTGGCGGATTCTGCTCATTGATCCTTCAGCGGAATTCCTCCAAAGATCCTTGTGGTCTTAATAGTGGCTTGTTGTCCAGTCATATAAATTCTCAACAGTAAGTCAACATTAAACATTTATGATTGGTTTCAACCTGGGAAACAAAGTGTTTCCATTATCAATCCAGATGACTTTCTAGAATACTGTGCCAGGTGAAGAGTTGTTTGAGTAAGAACGAGGCATGGGCCTTTGCTGTGGAAATATATTATTGATATGGCCTTAGCCCACTTTGTGAAATTATTGAAAGGTAATATATTGGTGCCATACATGGCGGTAGAAAGAGGGCCAATGAACTCAATACTGACGTTGGTGAAGGGCCAAGTCAAACCAATATCATATATTAGGTAAATTGGGCTAGCGGGGCCTTAGTTAGTGTAGACAAGTACGTCATGAATGATATAAGGCATGCCTTCCCAGTAGCATTATTATTTAAGCCACTGGTAGGTTTCTCATAGAGCACCATGTCCTACAGTATTATGAACATCCATTACAGTTATGGTCTTAGCCAAGGGGTGGACATACGGCTATCAAGTCAACCTAACTTGTTTATAAATCAATTCTTCCTCAATTCACGTCATATCTGTCATTCGCCTTTGCTGCTCTTTAATTTCTGGAGGTTCTCAATATCATGCTCTATTTCTTCCTGTCATTATTTAAACTATTTTCTCTCAATTTTATATAGTTAGTATACTTAAGTGGGTGTTAAAATCATTTCTAGAGCGTCTATTTTGGTACACAGGTTATTTACATCTAAAACTGGAAGGTACTGTAAGAGGACAATGACTTTGGAAAATATGCAAAGGAGAACCTTTTTTGGAAATAGAGTTCTTTATCTATAAAAAAAGCACAATGTAGAATCAAATACTGACAAAGAGTTTCTGGCTCACTGACAATGTCTTCTTTGCTGAGGATTTCTCCAGCAACTTAAGAAAAAAAGATCCCTAATAATTGGTTTTGTGCTGAGATATGCCTCTTCCTCTAGTGTTCTTATTGGTGCATTTTATGTTTACCAAGATGCACTCTAAATATAGACCAGGTGTAGTTATTTGATTTAATATAAGAAAAAGAGTTACAGGAGCTTAGAGCATTTCCACTTTAGTCACAATCAGCCAACTGCAATTGAGGTGCTGGCTATTGGCCATATAAAAAGGAATCCTCCTGCAGAATAATTACTCTGGTGAGAGGGATACAAGATAATAGTAAGATTAAACTTTGATAGTAGTAATTATTGTGATGGCTGGATTTAAAAGATTAGACTGCCGTAATATCCTATATGAGATGATGTGCTTAGGTTAAAGCATAAAAAAATAATAAATTACAACTTTGGCAACCCTTATAAAGTTGTGGGTTGTGTGCTGAAAAATTATAATAATGGATTGAACCCTATGTCTAAAAATTAGTTAAAAATAATCATTAAATAAATATTGCATAAGCTGATGTTTGTTTAAAACAATTACAACATTTCCCCTCCCCATTTGACCAAACACCAGGTAGTCAATATAATTGGGGTTCAGATGAGCTTTTCAGAGCTCAGTGATGAAAGTCCAGAATGAAAATAGTACTTTTTAAAGAAATTATCATGCATACAATTGATAAGGTAACCCTGAGTGGTATCCTTCCGAGTATAGGCATCTGTTAAAGTCTTTATTATGAATTTAAAGCCCTGTCCAAACGTGTGTTAAATTGCTAGTCTTTCCAAAGCTTGATTGTCATTTTAACAACTAATTCCCTTACTTTGAAAATGAGTAAGAGCCAACAATCTTTATTATGTGCTTGAGCCTTAACTTTATGAGCCAACGTAGTGGAGTAAACAGAGCTTTGTAGCTAATTTAAGTTTCTTGCGTGCTTATCAAGGTATTTTCTAGGGCTCATACTCTCATCCGCAACATATTAATACAAAAGTGGGGCAGCGCGGGCTGTTTCCCATGAAGTAAGGCAAATGGGGATTGCCTAAAACCAAGTGATATGCGATGTTATATGCTAATATGGCAGAAGGAAGAGATGTTACAACTGGACGCTTTGTATTTAACTAACTTACAAAGAACCCCAACAAGAGTACTGTTTACTCACTCAACAGTTCCATTAGTCTTAAAGTGATAGGGCGTAAATAATACCCTTATTATACCCAATAAGTCATTAAGCTTAGTAAACATTTGGGACATGAAACTAATTCCATTTACCATCAGTAAGAATTGGGGGCATCATGATGATAAATAATATCTTCTAAGATAAATTTGGCAGTGTCATAACTCCTAATTCTCTAAACGCTTTTGCTTCCACCCACTTAGTGAGTTAATCTATAGCTAAAAGTATATACTTAAATTGGCCAAAGATATTGAATAAAGGTTCACAACAATAATAGAATGACAGTGACATGTAAAATCAGGTTTGACTGACTGGTAAGAAGTGGCCTCTTGATAAAACGCCTCATCTTGGCATTCTAGCAGAAGCTGAGATTCTCATGAGTATCGAACAACATGTAATCCCAATAATACTGAGATCTTAATTGTTCTGGTGATCTCTTAATAATCCGTGCCCCATCACCTTGTGGGCCACAATAATCAGATCAGTCCGCTCATTGGGCTGGTGAAACATGACAGATTGTCCATCAATAATCTTATAAAGTTTCCCAACTTTAAAAAAGATCCTAACGGAATAATAATTTTGTTATGAATCTCAGTAGGTCAATATCATATTGGTGAGTTACAATTTTTCAAAAAATTCATCAGATATTCATTTAGTAAAGCTACAGTAGGCAATTAGCAGAGTCTTTTCGCGTTTTGATGTTTAACACTGTGGCGGTGTTTAATTTCAAATCATATGATTGCAATTTTAATGACCAGTGGCCAATCATCCTTCTGGACCTTTCAGGTTCTTTAACAAGCGCAAAGTGGCATGATCCATCAACACAGTAAATTGTACACTGTTGATGTAAAATTAAAACTGTTTATAAGCACAAATTATGACAAGACACTCTTTTTTATGTCAGTTTATTTTGTTCCTGCACATCCAACGTCTGACTACAATAAGTCACAGGGTGGTCTACTCTATAAGAATCATGTTCATTACACCGCCCCTAATTGAAGTGAGCGAAGCATCCATATGAATGATGAAAATTTTATTTGAAGTTTATATTGGAATAGATGCTTTAGCGAGGCATAGCTTATTTGATCAAAGGCCAGCTAGCAATTCCCAATCCATTTATATGGTATCCCAGTCCTAAGAAAGTGCAATAGCGGCTCACCTGTTTTACTAAAATACTTCACAAACCAGCGCTATTAATATTCCATTTTAGGTATAACTGAATATTACACTTACTAATTTGCCATGACATTTTTTGATATCCTTAACTTTAGCGAGCTGAGGATGTAAGCCTTGTTTGTCAATAGAAACCCCAGATACTCAAGTTTTTCATAGAAGGAATTACCCTTACTGGGTTTAATTTCAGATCAGCCTTGGCCAACACGCGAAAAACTTTCTCTAAATTCTGCAGATGCTCAAAAATTTACAGAAAAAAACATTTGTATTGTTCATTACACTAATACGCAGGAAAATTTTACATTCAATAATATGCTATCCATAATATGTTGTAATGTTACTGGGATGTTACACAACCCTTGTGACATCCTACCGGGTTGATATAGACCCAGAGAGGTAACGATTGCACTCCTTCTTCTTTTCTTTTCTGGCAACTCAATCTGCCAGTAAAGAGAAATTAAGTCCATAGCAGAGAAAAATTGTGTGCTTCATAAGTGCTCTAGTAGATCTTTAGTGTGAGGTAGAGGGTAAGGATTTTTTTAGCAATATTGTTGAATTTATTAATCTATTACCACTCTGTTGGATTTATCCTTTTTTGGTAACCAACATGGAGGATTAAGAACTCTTGGATGGCACTGTCATTTTTCGCTTTATAAGTTGATTTATTTCATGTTGAAAGCTTCATCTGCCACTTTAAACGCCTAATGGGATGGAGGTGATTTGGCAGATGATCCTCAGTATTATTTTGGTGCAACACATCATGTGCACATCTTAAATCATAGAAATATTAGCAAAAATATTACCATAATTATTTATTAAAGCCAACGCTTAGTCTTTTTCATCTTCTGTTAAACCAGAGAGATGTTTTCTATATAACAAGGAACATACCAATTGGCACTCAATTCCATAAAAGTCAAATTCATCCAGATCTTTCAAAATTATAGATACAGGATATCTCTTCAACAGGTAAAATATGAACAAAAGTAACTATCTGGTGTCACTTGAATTTCACAGAATGAGGATTTAGTTTTTCTAACAGCATTTGAACTTTGCTATGTTCTAGAATGATACGCACTGGTGTGACAACAGGTTAAAAATGTTAAAGGCAAAATGGGGCGACTATCTCACCATATAATCCTTATGGGAAACTTAATGTGAGTTTGGTCCTGATATGACTTGAGGACCCAGCGGAATGATTAGGTTCTGATTAGCTCATATGGGGATACTTTAGACTCCATAATCTAATTGATAAACGCTGGGTATAGGTACATAGTCATTGGTATCCAATTAGCACTATACTACTCATAAAGTCAAAGCTAACAAACTCTCGTTTATGATCCATGGGAGTCTCATCCTTTTGGTTATAAAATAATAAAAAGGGTTTGTCCAGGTAAACTCCAGCTTATTTCCTTAAAATCATCTCTTACCCCTACTTCCTCGTAAATGAGGTCCCAATTAAAAAATTATACATTATGATAAAGAAAAAATAGCAAATGCAGTGATCACTATAGAGCCAAAAATCAGCGGTAATGCAATGTAAGCTCCTTTGGAGGTTGTGGTCTGAGAGCCAGTAATACTATCTTTTTTGATGAGCTGTGTCCAGAGAAATCCCCAGTTTCATAACAGAAGAGTGGGTGCTGCAATATTGTTAATTAGCCATTCCATTTATTTAAATTTTTAAATTTTATTTGGGGAAGGCCGACCAGGGCACAGACACTTCCAATAAGACACTAAACAATAAAACAAACACCAGTGAGAGGAGGGCACCCCAGAGAAGCAGACGCTATCTCCTGTTGCCAGCGGGAATGCCAAGAGAAGGAAGGGGGTTACATGTGTAGGGGCTTGCGCCACTATTGAGCACATATGTAGGAAAGGGTCTGAAACGATGAACCAAACTGGGAACCAGGATGAGACCATCTGGCGACGATGGGGTGGGAGGTACCCAAACATCCACGATTGAAAGTGGTCTACAAGGTGCGACTAGGACTGGCGTAGAGCTTCTTGGAGGGTGGAGTGGAGCCTGAGATAGCATCTAAGATAATCATATGGATAGTCCACATAGCGATTGCAGCTACTAAGTCATTGAAGTAAGGTGGAAGAGGGGAAACCATGGATAAAGCAAACATGTCCTGAGACAGGCTGAAGGGCTGTGCCTGATTTTGGCGAAATAGACATTGTACCTCCCGCCATATAGTTTTTGATGGAGGGCACTCTTCCAGGCGGTGAACCAGCGTTCCATACTGGCCACATATGATGCAAGATGAGTGCAAAGCGTTGGAGCGCTCAGCAGTATGGTGTACCCATCTCAAGCAGCGCCACACATGGGAATGAACATGTGGCTTCAGAAGAGGGTGATGGGCGTACTTCCAGATGGCTTTCTGGGTATCTAGGGAGTAGGGGATGTCCACCATGTCCAGGTATTCCACCCTGGCTATGTTATGGGACCTCATGGGTATCACTCCGTTAATAATGGGTAGTCCTTGTATTTCCTGGGTGAACCGAGGAAAAGGGCGCCCCCTCTGGGCGGTGTGCCCACAGATGAAAATTCTCCACTCAGCGCTCCGCATGGAGAGGAGGATCCTTTTGAAGTGTGGCGACGTCCCATGTGGGCCCGCAGCAGAAGGATATGAGGCGAGATACTTTAACAGAGATTGGGGGAGGGTAGGATTGCTGAGGCCAAGGGTATGGGAGAAGTTGGAGTGGGCCGCGCGGGACCAGTGCTGGGCTGAGATCGTAGGGCTGGTAACAGCGGCGATTTATGTGCCAAGGATTTTGGCAGCATGGGCCTCAAAGTTGAGCAGGCCCATAACACCACTATAGTGAGGACCAAACATAACATCCAGGTGAACCGATGGTGGGTGGCCCAACCAAAGCCACCCTTTCAGAAGGTCGTATAATGACTTGAAGAAACAAGAGGAAAAAGCGATGGCGTGGGCCCCAAACCAAACTTTAGAAAGGAGCATAGAGTTGGCTAGCATACCATGGCTGTAAGGGAGGTCTGGCGGGCTTTGAGGGAAGCTATGCATTTCGTAATGGTATCTAGGACATGGTTTTCCATCACCGTTGAGGCGTACCCTCATGCCTCCAGCCACACCCCCAAATGGCGGACAGGGCCAACGGTGGGGCATGGCACAAAGGGGAGCATGAGCGGGGTGGAGTGGGGTGGGTAGGGCAAGCGATCCTGTGAGCTAGTTGATGAGGCATGTAGGAAATGGGGCGCTGGGGCCCAGCGGACTTGATACTGACTAAGGAGAACAATTTCGGTTTTGGAGGCGTTAAGTGCAGCATTATTTACCCTTGAGTAAACCTGGATAGTATCTTCAAGCATGCGTGCATCATGATTGTTAGACACCCCAACCACACAATCATCAGCAAACACCAACATCTTGACTGGTACTTGGCCTTGCACATGGACACCATTAAGGCGGGAATTCACATTATGAAGAAGTGGGTCAATCCTGAAGTTATACAAGATTGGGCTAAGAGGGTCCCCTTGGCATAGGCCCCTTTGAGGTCGTACTACATCCGTGAGGAAGCCAGGGCCACGCACAGACATTGTGGCAGATTCCGTTAGCAACATCACCCAATTAATGAAGCAAACTGGAGGCGAAACTTGTGGAGGCAGGCTCTGAGGTAATCCCAGTTGACTCTATCATAGGCCTTTTACTGGTCTAAAAACACAAGTGCTCCAGAAGCCATAGATTTACAGATGTTTTCTACAGTGTGTATATTGTCCCATATCAACCTTTTGGGGATGAAACCGAATTGTTTAGGGGAAATGAGATCAGAGGCAACAACCCCTAGATGGTTAGCCATGATTTTAGTATTATTTCTCGTGTCTGTGTTAGTGAGTGAAATGGGGCGCCAGTTGGCCAAGTCCATCTTATCCCCTTTCTTGTACAACGTTATTGTGAAGGCCTCTTACCCTCCAGGTAGGAGGCGCGTTTCCAGAAGGCATTGGTTCAGAGAGGCAAGCAGCAAGGAAAAATTCTTTAAAAACTTCTTATAGAACTCATAAAGGATGCCGTCTGGACCTGGGCATTTCCTGTATGGTGCACAGTGAACGGCGGACCAGAGTTGTCCTAAGTAATCAAATTCATTAGCTCCAGGAAATGGTGCGGAAATGTGCACTTTTGAGAAAAATTTTCTTTTTCAGCTGGCGGAATTGGATTGGATTGATATAATTCAGAGTATTAATTTTGTATTTTAATCGCCACTTTGGCTGGTGTATCCGCAACGGAGTGGTCTGGCCTTCATACCTGTGTACAGGCAAAACTTTGGCACGGTGCAAAGAATTTTAAAAAGTAAGTGGAACATGTATCACCTGCTGCTATATGCTTTGCTTTATACTGAACACAAACCTGATGCTTGTGTTGTCTTACCAGTGCGCTGAGGCGAGTGGACACATCCGCCCACTTGTGACCCAAAGCTGGCCTGTAGCCTGCATCGGGGTTGTTAGACTCCAGGTGGTCCAATTCTGACAGTGTGCACAAAATGTCTGCCAAGGCAGCCCGCGAGTGATGGGAGGAGAGGTGGTGATCCTGGCGGATTGTGTTCGCTTTAAAGTTTGACCAGGTGTAAATTGAATCTGCACATAATGGTGCAATAAACTTTGGAGCTTAGGTCACAGTTTCCACCCTTGAGGAAAATCTTGGTGATGCAATCTCAGTGGGGTGGAGTTTGCACCAATTCGGTGCCTGGGCAACTGGATTGGACAAATGGAAGGAAACCAATACCATCCTGTGGACAATTAATTAATTTTCATCATGGTGAAGTGGGAAATTTGAGATTAAATTTTCAACGGTGCAAGAATAAGGTCAATGCGGGTCATGGACCTTAGCTGGCCATTGTTCACATGGGGGCAAGACATGTTAGTGAGTAGCGGTGCATGACGCGGCAGAGTATCAAACAACCCCTAGAGTGGCTTTGAGAACGCAAAGTTCAATGTGCCCCTGTGGGGGTGTAGGCAACAAGGGCCAGTGGTCTGTGGTTGGGTTCGTCCAGCAGTTCATGTCACCAACAACAGATGGGTCGGGGGGTAGTGGAAGGGAATTGATGGCCAAGAATAATTTTATAATGATCTCGTTCACAGGTTGGGGTGTAAATGTTAATGACAGTGTGCACTTCATTGTCCCATGAAAAGGTGACTACAAGGATGTGGCTGTCAAGGTCCAATTTTTGACAAAATAAATTTAAAATTATGGTTCACTTAAATAAGAACCCCACAGTGTGTAGACCAAAAGGAAAGGGAAGGGGAGGAGCATGGTTGCCCATGATTCCTCTGAACCGCATGGACAGTGGGTTTCCTGAACAGCCAGGGTGTCTACGCGTAAATTATTTTTTTTAAACTCAGTGTACTAGCCCAGGATGGCAAGGCCTTGAGTCCAGCAATATTCAACATCCCTAAAGTAAAGGCTCCCCCATTACACCTTAGGTGCGAGGGAAGGGCACCCATGCCCTTCATCCTTCTTGTTCTCAGCACATCGCTGCTTGGCAGCATGGGTATTCTGTGCTATAGAGTATGGTTTGGTATGGGAAGCTTTAGCTGTGGGGTTCGCATTGATTTTTGCCTTCTGCTTTTTCCCACTGTGTGACGAACCTTTGGCGTTGTGTGCACTTGTGGTGCCTCATTGCATGAAGTTGGAATCTTGAAAGGAATATTGTTGGGCGCTTTAGTTACAATCGATGCTTGGTAGCATTGGTCTGGTGAAACTGACTCACCCATCAGGTTTTCAGATTGGGTGACCCAATTGGCTTGGGCGTCCCAATCTGATTGGTGGAGGGATTCACAAGCCGCTTCTGCTGTGAATGTCTCAATGTTCTCCTGGAGCTGGGCTGGCAGGATCGCAGATGCAGTCTTGTCTGCCTCCTTGGCTGCCGCCTTACAGGCCTGCTTGGCCTTCTTATTCTCCTGTGGGGACACAGGTTCTACTTGAATATAGCATCCTTGCACTCCCCATGGGAAGACTACATTGGTGTCTACCTCCAGTTCATAGTGGGTGTCTGCACCGCACTTTGCATCTGAGATAGTTTCAGTTTGAGTAATGCCCTCCTTGGTGAAAGCAGGTATGGGCCTTGTGGCCAAAAGTGTGACAGAAAGTGCAGATAGGAGGCACACTATCCATGGTGACCATGAATAGGTGGGAGTCTTGCCCATTAATTTCAATAAAAGCAGTATGTGGGAATTGGGTCAAATCATCCACTATCCCTACAGATGGGGTGAAAACAGAAATCGCTTTGCCCTAGCACAGATCTGGCATGAGCATAAAGCGTTGCATCTCGAAGGATTGGATTTCCCATATTTGATGATCCCAGCCTTCAGGTGGTGCTCCAGCACAGTGCACTTGACCGTAGTAGGTAGAATGTCAAAAGTTACAAAAAATTGGTTTGATTTAGTCCAGCGGGTGCGCTTCATTTTGACTACCCATTGACCATCTGGGAGGTCCACTACTACACATACTTTGGCGGCTTTGACCGCCACACTTTTGTATTCAAATCCGAGATCCAGCCAACCATGAGGCATGGAGTGTGGTGCGACATACACTGCATTTGTGAAATGTGTTTACATCTCCACAAAACTTCTCCCAAAGCACCGTTTGTTAAATATCCAGGAACACCTGCTCCCCATATTCCACCAATGATAGTGGTTGGGAGTGCGACATATTGATGAACTGGTTGCAGTGTGCTTATCAGGCTAAAATTTCTGGGGACTGATAACCACCGGTTTTTAACCATTAATTCTATCTATTCCGCTGGATTTGCCAGGGCGTTTACAAAACTTGGTTGATGTGGGGCCTACACCTGTGCCCTTAACTTTACTCGCCCAACTGCTCCCTGACATTGGGTGCAAACTAATCTCCTCGATGATATTATCAAACTTTACCTAGACTTTAATTGAATTTATTGCAAAAGTGTTTGCAACGAGAGAGAAAAGTCAGCCATCCCATTTATTATTCTATATATTTTAGACAAAGGATTTGACTCCTTGAGCCATGTTGCTGAAAGTCAACTGTTGAATTAAGTTATGACGAATTTTCCTGAAATTGGTAGTAAAATCACTGAATTAAGTTATGGTGGATTATCTTACCCACGTGCTCACGTTTATATATGTAGCTGAACGGCTATCAAGGATTATATTCTTACCACCATGCCAGCAATTTCGCTAAATCTATTCCTACCAATTTATGAGGCATTATGGCATCATAAATCAAATTCTTTATTATTAATATTAATATTATTTCTCTTTTGCCCAACTGGTGCAACCAATAGTCAAGGGTTTCATCCCCAACAAACTAAGCCAATGATGCCTAAATTTCTAGTTTAACTATGCACAGATTTGTATTCTAGTGTGGAGTTTATGATAGGAATTCGAAATTATGGGGAACTTTCTTTTAATTCTAGCTAGTTTTTGGCTGTTTAAAAATTGAAACCTTTGATGATACTCTGTTATCTTCTTCCTTCATAGTTTTTATTTAACCAAGGTAGGCTGACCAGTGGATGGATATCACCAAACTAAAAACTTAAACTAAAATAATAAGGTAGCTAATTGATTCAAACAAAACGCCCAAATAAGCAGTTGAATGAATCACACTGAACAAAACAATAAAACAGGCGGGAAGCAGAAGCTGCTATGCCTTCCATGGTGGAAGGGGAGGGGGATTGGAGGGGCTCATCTTTGGCAGCAGCTATCTCTTCCCAGTTTAGGGTGCGTGTCATGGAAGATAGCAAGGGCGTTGGGGCATTGGCGGTATGTGGTTTGATATCACTGATGATTGGTACTTCCAAGTAATTGCCAACCATAAAAATGACAAAAATATATCCAGCTAAAGCTTTTTTGGATTTAATGCGGGCATCTAGTAATTCAATGAACGTTGCAATGTTGGTTCAGTTAATCTTAGCTTTTGGATTTTGTGCTACAGTTACCACGTTCTGGATAGCATCAGTGACATTTTTGTATAGTTAATTTCACATTAATCTTATTTTTTGAGTAAGATTTTCAGGGATAACAGGAGGTAATTTCCTCCTGCAAGCGCTGCCACTAATTTAGCGGCAGATTTGTGGGGGGATGGCAATCTGGTGTGGCAGCTGCTTCTACTGTAATCTGGTGGTCGCTATGGAATGGTTAAGCATTTGGCTTTGGGGCATATAAATGAAGGGTGAATTCTGCATCCCATTTTGCATTGCAGAACATGTCAACTTGCAGCGATGATTCTTCAATAATATTACCTGATTCATCAAATTCATCCAAAAACTCCCATGGGTTCTGGCAATATTGAACTGTGGAATTGGCGTATAGTTGAGGTTTGATTGATATGTTGGATGTTGCAAAGGATTGGACTGGGGTCCAATCCTTTGCTTAAATGGAAAAAGCCTGCATGGCACTGGGCAATGTGGAGGCTGATTGGTGGCTACAGGTGCGGCTGCAGCAACAGGCTTTGGGGGAGGGGGAGGTAGGATCGTACCCCATGCCTGAATTGGCATGGGGTGGGTGGTGGATTGGTGGCTGTCATACAAACTATTATTGCCATCAGAAGCTGCTAGATATGTGCACTAGCGTTTTGAGTGGTCTAACTCAAAACAAGATGGACAGATCATCTGCTCGCCATTAACGTGGGCCCATAATGGATGGTCAGGGGCAGAGGGGATAGCAGCGCAAGGGGGAATTGATGGGGCAAATTTGTCATTTCAGGGCTGATTGTGACATACGCCTGAGGCCCCGTGAGGCGTGTGGCACCATTTGAGACCATGAATTGCAAGATGGGGAAGGAGCCATAGGCTGCCAAACCTTCCATCAGCTCCTGGTGGAGCACCTCAGGGGGAAGGTGGGTAGGAAACAAGCAAACTGAACCATCAAAGTAGTGTCAGCTAGGAGCCAGGTCCGAGTTGTTGGGAGAGATGTACCCTGGAAGACCAGGGGCACCATTGCTGCAGTGGCAGAATTGGCTTTACAGGTGAAGCCAAGATTGAAATAACCCTTATAGGGGTGGAAGTCGATTAAACAGCAGGACTCATCACCGCCTGAGCCATTTTGATAATGACTTGGTCGTTGCATGGGAATAGTTTCCCATATTTGACCATAAAGCCAAATTGCATGTTGCTCCAGGGGAGCACCAGGGGGCAGCGGAGCTCCACTTGGGTTTGAAAGAGATGAGCGTTGAGATCCTTGGGAGGAATGAATAATCCCAGGGGTTTGGTGTGACTGGGTGAGCCAGTCCAATCGTGTTTTCCTGTTGGATAAAAAATGGCAGGGGGGGCTTCGCCGCTGCCCCACACTGGGACTGCTGGTGGGGAATCTGATGACATCAGAGTAAAACTATGGCGCACGATTAGTTTTTACTTTTTATCTATAAATTGCTCAGAAAGTTATGCCAAGTGGAAAAAGAGTGCTTTCTGTCTTTATAGTTGCTATATATATAAAGCTCCCTATTCACTTATATCAAAAGCTCCAATCTGCAAAGTTGTTATTGACACCTTAGCGCCAATGTCAACATTTGGTGCTCACTACAAGAGACCAATTTTGGTACCCCATCTTTTATAAAAAACACTCTCAAAAAGAAATGCAATTTCAAAGTGATGACAGTCAAAGCGAACCGCCTTATATTCCGTATGATTAACATGACTATGGGGAAGGCCCATCACTTCCAAAGCATCTTGGCCAAATTGGCTGAAGCATTAGGTGAAAATGAACCAGCGGAAAAAGCAGTTCCGCTTTTGCTGAAATTTATCAGGAATTGAAAGCTTTATGACGCCTGGCCCAAACTCAGGGCAAGGAATTCCAAAAAATAACTTATCTAGTTAAATTTCGCCATCAAGCAGTAGGATAGATCCGTTTATAAATTAGTGGCAGAGCGGCAATACTTTACTAGTGTAGTAAAGCAGCTCTGCAAAGATGTTAAGCGTGCCACTTTAGAAGTGTAAGCCAGTGCAGCACCAAGATAACTAATCAGATTCTATTTCTGATGCTTCTACAGATGATGTTAGAGCTCAGGAGCCCCACATATTGATAAAGATCCATGTAGCGGCTGCTACCCCCAGCCTGCCATTGAGGTCGCTGCTCCCATTAATTCTGAACTGGCCATTAATAATGAGTCTTCTCCTTTAGTTAATCCTTCCAACTTGCCTAAATTTGATAGACAGGAAAATAATCATACTTTTGTACATCTCTTTGAATTACCATGGGAACCACTAATGACCATACTAAACTAGCTCCAATGATGAATTCACAGGATCCTTATAACCAAGAGTTAGTGCAGTCAAAAAATACAGAAGCTGGTATAACCTATCTCAACGCTAATAATATCATTGCTGATGAAGTTTGTGGAGCCAAACTAATAATAAGCCAGAAAACTGCTTTCATTGCTATTAACTTTAAACCCAGGAGAAGAAGTTTGACCTTCACTAATTGCTTTTACTATGGGGTTCAAGTATAGTATGCAGCTCAGGTTTGAGCCACTATAACGTTCAGATGGCAATCCTCTGTACCTGTGAGCCTTACAAAAATTGTATTGGGCTATGCTACCCGTTTGATTTTCAATAATACCAAAATTGAGATGGTAAACTACCTCCAGTGCTGTGCTTTACTTTTAAAGCTCCTTATACCAAGCCATTTAAGAAAGAGTCAAGTATTCACTTATTGTTTACTATCACTGATAAAGATTTGAGAACAGCTCTGGTAGAGTAGAATCAGGGTATCCTACTTATGCCAAAAATTAACAAATACCACGGTAAGACTTAAATCTAACATAAAGCACCCTATTGGGAAACATTCCTTAAAAATATAAACAAAGAGGCTGATATGTCTTTGCAGCCTTAGGCCAATAATTATTTATTTGGTTATTAAGTCAAGCAGATACACTTGACATTCATACCCTCACCAATACAGATTTTCATGCTAAGAGCCCTTACATAGATATAAGTGTGTACAACCAGCCAGTTCAAGCAATCGTGGACAGTAAAGACCTATCAACATTATTTCTTTAATACTGCTTTAAAATTTTAGAGACCAAAACTATATCAACCATCACAAAGAATACAGCATTGCGGGCTTCAATCCTACAACTTCATTAAGAGCAAATAGTTCCTTGCCACTGAGGTTTGGCACTCAAATTTTGTCTGCTCCCACCATCATCTTACCTCACGACAATAACGTTTTGCTTATTGAGGCATCTTTTATGAGGAAATTTGGACTGAAAACCAACTATGAAGATAATAATTTGGAGGTAGGTGGTCAACTGGTCCCAATTTTTATTATATTTGGGATTCCTGCACTGATTAACTGATCGTGCAGGCGCAGTTATTGAGCGCTTAAATGAATCTGCTGAGATTGAAGAGCCTTTTTCAGATAAAATAATAGCGAACTTCTTGTCAGACAAAGAATTTAGCCAAGCGGATAATGTGCATATAGTGCTAATGCGGCTTCCAGTGCCATTAGAAGCTGAATCCATCGCTCCATCTGAATCTACCTCAGAAACCTCTTAAATTGTAAATATTAAGTATAATAGGGGCATGTCCCTATTTCTTATCACAAGGTTTGTCAAAGTCCACTAAATTTTCACACAAAGTTATCAAATGCAAAGGAATTTCCCTCCTCTTGATACAAAAACACTTTATCAAACCAAGGCATCAGGACCTCATGAAACTAATATTAATTTACAAATTCCTGAAGGTATGTATGATAAGGTCTTTCCACCACTCTGCCAATCAGTAAGAAATCCACTGCCGCCTCTGTTTCCATTTACCCAGCCTATAGAAAAATCAATGTGCCCTTAGAAAACACCTCCTCTTATCCAGTGCACATTCATAAACATAATATCATTGTTTATGTTTATGTGCTGCCTTGCCTAGTGGCCTGAGTTTCAAGTCACCTCACTAGCTCCCGCTCAATCTCTACTGGAATGTTTGTTCAAGTGGGAAGAAATGTTGCAATCTGGTTTGACCAACCATCCAATCTATTTTTCATTTACTTTAGATTAAGGATTCAACTCCTTGATCCTTGTTGCTAATATTTCTCTGTTGATTAATTTACGGCGAATTCTCCTGACATTGGTAGTAAAATCACTGAATTAAGTTATGATGGATTATTTTGGCCACGTGCCTACGTTTATATATTAGTAGCTGAATTGGTATTGAGGATCAAATCCTTACCACCCCGCCAGCAATTTTCACTGAAGCTATACCTATAAATCTATGAGGCATTATGGCATCATAATTCAAATCCCATTTATTATAATTATTATTTCTATTGCACCTTTGCCTGCCGGCGTAAGACAATTTTCAATAGGATTATCCTCAACAAATATAAGCCAATGATGTCTAACATTTTCCAGAATAGCTGTACACGGCTTGGTACCCTAGTGTGAAGTTTATCATGATGGTAATGCGAAATTATGGAAATCTTTCCTTTTCACCAAGCTGGTTTTAGCTGTTTATAATAAAAACCTTTGATGATACTCTGTTTTCTTCAAACTTTAGGGTTACAGACTAAATACTATACCTATTCACTTATATCAAAAACTCCAGCCTGTGCAGTTGAAATTGACGCTTTAGCGCAAATTTTAACGGAAGTCACAATATTAATTAATGCCCCACTGTTTATGATAGATCAATTTTTGAGCTTGTTTGGAGTAATATCAGTACATATGCACTTGGAAAAAGAAGAACATTTAAATTTATTGTGAGGACATCCAAGTTGTCCACCTGACATAATTTATTCTGAATTTCCTCACTCAATAGAGTGCTAGATTCCAAAACGCCTCAACAGGTACAGCCCCCTGGACCCCAATCAACTGGGGCCTCAATAGAAGGGATTGTAAGTTTGAGAGATCATACTGTTAAACATATGGCTTCAATAATATTTCTTACATAATTTCGGCATAATGTTGTTTTTTCAAGTGGGTCGCCACTGTTTCACTATCACATGTTATCACCTGAACCACTAAAGGCAGAGAAGCAACATCCTTTTATCTCACAGAAGGTATTTTCAGAGATTTGTTCTTACATGAGATCTTGTTGGAGGAGGTGAAGGTAGAAAATTTCAGTTCTTTTCCACCTTGTTTTTTCCTTTAATCCCCGTTATCCTCAGGGTTTGCAGAATAAACGGAGGGCTTATATCACTGTTATAGGTAACTATTAGCATAGTGCCCCAATTTTTCTAAAAAGAGTTACAATTGATATGAAAACTATCAGGTCTCCCCACCTGAGGCCCATATAGCAGAGGTAAAATTTTCTTTGTTTAGGGGGCCTGAGGACATGGTTTGTGAGACTCTCAAAGAGTTTTGTTGGGCACTTAAAAGGTGACAGCGCATCATTAAAGCTAATATACCATATGAATGGTATCGCTCTCCTCATTTATGACAGGAACCATAATTCGGTACAAACCTTTATGGGGTTCACAAGCATGATAGAGAACAATCTGAGCATCAAAGTATCTAGATGTTAGCACCAGATAGAGTCTGAGCTTCCAAATAAAACTGCTCTGCACAAGCTTTAAATGTCTTATACTTATTAGAGCAGATGATAAGGAAACTTCACTTTTCAAGTGTTCATCCTCTTTGCTCCACTAAACTATTTGACCAGCAGATCTTTGGCGTGTAAGTAGGTTAGACCAAGATTTTATAACTTAGGCATAATTAAGTCCTGGCTTTCTGAGTGCAAAAAGTTCAACAATGTTGCTAACTTAAAATTTTTAGGAGCTTCAGAGTACTTATTTCAAAGAGTCTATCAAAATAGTGCATGTTGTCCTTTTTATCAAATTTTGGATGATTAATAGAGTTAACATAAAGCTGAAATCCATAGTTGCAGGACAAAGAGCTTGTGATGCGTCTACATAATTTTCAAGTGGATGAAAAAGAAAAAGAATGAATACCCCGCCTAAGAGCCGCCAGAACAGCCCTTAGAGGGGATGCCGCAGAAGCGCAAACTGGGATAGCAGTTGAACACTGTTTTCATGATATAGGAGCTTTGCAAATACTTGAGTCAGAATGCTTCGCTGGATGAGTCATCAAAGTATCCAGAGAGTGGACTCTCTGGGGCCAGGAACTGAGGTAAGAATATTGGGCACCTCCATCAAAACCAGCGCCTTCTTGCCCTCCTCTTTAGCTTCTTTCAGAGTCATTCCTCAATCATTAATAATTATATACAGAGGTGGTCACAGGGACCGCCTTAATGACAATTACAAAGATTGTTTTAATCTCCTTTTAGTATTGATCCAACATATCTGAAAAGTCATTTGCGTTCCGCCAGTAACAAGTTTTTGATGTAAAGGATTTTCTTATTAATGACAATAAGATACACTTTCATATTCCAGTTCTCTCTTCCCAATGATAGTACTTTCTAATTCTGATTTCTCAAAACCAGATGCAAAGACTTGATCATTTGAACAAATCAGTATCAAAACATAGTGCTCTATCCATGTCCATATCTATGGTGTTGGGATTTTTGCCCATATTCCCAGACTGCTAAGTTACTAGGTATCGCTAGGGGATAATTCCCTAAGGCGAAGTATATTGGAAATCAGTTGTCCCGAGTTTTGGAGTAAATACATTTGGGAGATTTTGGGGTTATTCGCCTGGTTGTATCCATCAGGGATTAATCTGGATAAATACTTAAGATCTCATTGGGCGGAGTTGCTGACGAAATAGGGGCATCTGCTAGTGATTAACTATCAGGTGTACCAATTGGGAACAGTCTGGTTTCATCACTGACTGATTGGGAATGAATAGCAAGTTGTGAGGCGAGCAATGCCACCTGCAACTAGCGAATCAATCAGTTGGTGCGTGACCTGCCTTAATGGGTAATAAGTCCCATTACCTAAGCATGTTGCTAGCCAACTATGGTTGGTTCACTTGAATTGAGAGGAAAACGTTAGGGATACTTTTTCTGACTCTTTCTGTTTAGGTCTCAAGGATGTCCAACAACGGAATCATAGTCAGGATGGGGAAGACCATTGCTGCCAAGATGAGGATGGGTGATTCAAAGGCAACGTCTGCCATTTCAATGAAGAGGTGTCAACTGAGGGTTAGATGACCAAATCCCCACTATAAATTCCCTAGGGTTTACTTATAATAAAAAACAGATTTTGGAATAGATAAAGATTAACTCGACTTTCTATTTAGTTTCACCCATCCTGGGTTGATACAGGTGATAAGGATTTAATCAGTCAGGTGGACCAAGATCCTTGTATGGCAGGAAGCCAGAAAACAAAAAACAGTAATTAAGAGAACGTTTAGATTGTAAAGAAGTTCTATTGTTTTCACCTAGTATATAGTTTAAGTAGTAAACTATCATCAGCTTCCATTGTGATATTCTTCTCAAGGATATTATGTCTGTGTGCAATAATTGGGAGACTCTTAGTGAAAAGAGTAAAGACTGAGCAGGGATCTAGAGAAGAAGGAGACAAAATCAGGGATTGCTGCTGAGTGTGTGTTGGACTGAAGAGACTGTCACCAGGGAATCTCAGCAAAGATTGGGTTGGACAGAATGAGGGAACAAATCCCTAAGATCATGACACCTTAAGTATTTAATTGGATTACTGGCCAAGCGTTAGAAAAGATATAAGAATTTATAATCTACGGATAATAGATGCCATACTATTACAAACCAAAATATTGAATATATTATACAATGCGATGAAGTGCACATGAAAACCAAACCTGTGAAGTAAAAAGATTACTAGGGTTGTTTGCCAATAATAACCCAACCAGTAAATTTTTACACATGGTGTTGAGGCGGTATTGATATGATATCATTTCATATTTAAATCCTTCAGTAGATGATCATGGTCCAGGACTATCCCTGAGATCTGGACCATATGGCCACTCAAATCGTCATATACCCAATAAATTGCATTCAAATTACTCTGATGGGATTCACGTTGGCCGCTTTAGTTTCTATATGTTGCAACAATTCCACTTTTAAATAAACTTTACTTGCCTACAGTAATGATCAATATCTTCAACCCATTAGTGGGTTACTCCTTCAATTATTCATAATACCATTATTGATATGAGACAGAACAGCATTAGATTTGGCAGCCAGTCCTTCCTCCTTATGGTGGAAAACCTGAGTTTATTTTCAATTAAACAAAATGACTGAATGGAAGTCACGCAAAGTGTCGTCCAAGCGTCCAAGTAAGAGGGAATTATCTCAATGTTGGGCTTCCATAAGCGTAACCAATATGCCAATATCTATATGCTTCTGGGCAATAAATTGATGTACCTGACAGATATAAGGATGTGCATACTTCGCTATCGCTTCTACTGATTGGTCTTAAGGGTGGCGAGTCTCTTGATCACCTTGCTTATAGTCACCTTGTGGAAAATACAAAAGTTCTCATAACGGGTATCTTGATACTTATATTATGAAACATGGCGGGTTGGGCTCATTTGCATTGATGAAGTCAGGCAGTTGCCGTGAATTAAACATTGGATACTTCTTGTGCCTGGCCTGCGAGGCATTTGACACTCAACCTGACGCTGGAGATTATAACCTATTAGAAGTGGGAAGCTCTGCCATAGGAACAATTACCTCCTCACTCTCTGAACTGCTCAACTGAAAATGATTGACAACCATGCTGCCTTCATCCATTAGCTCATAAGAATACTTAGCGCCAAGGCCAATGGCAAAACAGTTCACCTATAGACTTATACTTTAATTAGTGTTCAGGTACCAAAGTGATCCGCTGTAGTGAGCACCAAAATGTTGAATTCAATTCTAGGATGTATTATGCTGATGCACAGGTTATTTACACTCAAAATTACAAGGTACTGTAAGAAGACAGTGACCAAGGAAAACTTGCAAAGGAAGACTCTTTTTGGAAAGAGAGTTCTTTATTTATAAAATAAGTACAATGTAGTCACAAATATTAAGGAAGCTTTCTGGATTGCTGATGGTGTCTTCTTTAATGAGGATTTATATAGTGACTTAGGAAAAGAATCTCCTTCCTATAAAATCTCGCCAAGATATGCCCATTCTGCTAGAGTTCTTATTGGTGCATTTTAAGTTTACTAAGCCGCTCTCAAAAGTGTTAGACTAGAGGATAAATTACCTAAATTAGGACAAGGAAGCAAATCACAAGAGCTTGGGTATTTACATTATAGTCACAATCAACTGACTGCAATTGAGATGCTATAGAATGGCCATAATAAATAAGAATCCTTCTGCTGAATATTTTACATTGGCGCATAGGAAATGAGAGAGTTACCCTGGATTAAACATAATAGTAGCGGAAGTTGTGCCACCAGGTTTGTGGATTTGTCTCTTTTTTTAGTATCATTTATAACATGATGCGCCGAGGCTAAAGCACCAATAAGTAATTTAATACAACTTTGGTAAATTCAAATAAAGTCATGGGTCATGTGCTGTACAAATATATTAATGGATCAAACCCAAAGTCTAAATATTAATTAAAAAGAGTCATTAAATGAATATTGCATAAGCTGATGGTTTGTCAAACTAACTTAAACAGCGGGATAACCCATCAGCATTTTGTTAAATGGCCCCTTCTCATTGTACAATTGAAAAAATAATAGGTTTTCAACTTGAGGGTCAACTTCAAAACTCAGTCATTTGGATCCTTCATTTGCTGCCACCATTTCAATGTCGTATGATTGGCTATTATTGTGAGTGTTTCCATATAGATAGGGGTGGGATTTCTTAATGGGTAGAAGCATACCCAAACACTCCCATTTTCTAATGCTATATTTCCTTTCAGCCTTAGTTAAATTCTTATTAAATACGCATTAAGGTGGCCAACTTGATTTGAAATTAAACTAGCCAGTATACAAATGACTGCGACATCACTGGCTTCTGTGAATAAGAACTTTTTTAGTCATGATGTTTTAACATGGGGCAGTCATTGAAACTCCTTGTGGGGAGTCAAAAGCTTGTCGCTGGGATGCCTCATATTGGAACTTAACTTCCTTATGGAGCAAAAATACTAAGGGCTCAACCCGTTCTACAAAATGAGGAATGAACTAATGATAGTAACTAACCATTCCTAAAAAAGACCTGAATATCACGCAGGCTATTGGGCTGAGACATCTTTTGAATAGTAAAGATTTGGTTTGGTAGGGGAAGTTCCTTTGCGCGTAACCTTATGGCCAAGTGATTACAGTTTTTTCTGAAAGAAAAAAATACATTTGGTGGGATTTCGCTTTGTTAATGCTGCCCTCATTCAATCTAAGTCTTTTCATAAGTACTGTAGTGCTCATTGAAGGTGTGAGAGAAGATGGTAATATCGTCTAGATAGACTAATACACAAGATATTTAGGATATCTATATGACATACATCACCTGTTTAATTGTCGCAGGGGTGTAACATAGCCCTAGAGGCATGTGGGTCAGCTTAAATACCTTTTCTTGATCCCAGAGCACATTTTTTCCGGACTTCTGGTGCCAATTTGATCTTCCAATAGCTGCTGGCTAGATACATGGCTAAGAAATCTGAGGCCCCATTAGTAATTTGATCAAGTCATAAAAACGAGGCAAATGTCAGCAATTTTTCAAGTTATTGAATTTAACCATCTACAGTTCATTACAAAGTGATGGCCTTCATCTTTCTTATGGAACAATAAAAGGGGAGAAGCCTATGGGCTTTGGGAAGGTTTAAGAAGACCAGCCTTCAACAATTGTTTTAATTCCATGGCCATCTAAGTCTCTTTGACCTAGACTTTTGGTAGGGTCTTGCCCAGATGGTCTGAGAATCTCCAGTTTGCACTTTGTGCTAAACCCCTTTCATCGTCCTAAATCATCAGGGCCGAAAAAATAAGTTCATGTATTCTTCAATCAAGGACTCCACTAAATTAAGTTTTTTCTAATAAGTGTAGTGATAATTTTACCCTACTCAGGCTATGATAGGGGATTCATCAAGTCCTAGGTCAGGTAAAGATTCACAGTCAGAGATAGAGCCAATTCGTTTAAATGGTAAGGTGAAAACATAAGCTATCAGTTGATTTGAGGTTATGATATGTGTTAATCAGTGAATTTAGTTACCAATAAGTTATTGGGACAACTACAGGAAAGGTTAAGGATAACGGAAAAGTCAGAGTTCGTGTGTTGTGGATTGGGCTCTCTGTAAATTATCACCTATTGAATCAATGGTATAGTGACTTGTTTCCCAACGCAACCTATATATGGACTTAGGGGGAATGATGGCCCATTTACAGAGAAAATGGACATTCCTTTGAGAGCATAAATGGTAGAAAGTGGTAGTTTACCTTGGGTACCATAACTTGATATTACAGTTGATCAATGGAATTAGGTTTTTATAAAAGAAGATTTATGACTTTCCTCTTCCTTTTTTAAGAAGTTTCTTAACGACGGTAAGAATGCAATATTTCATAATGGAGAAATACTGTTCTTTATGGCTAATATTACTGTTAAGTTTGTTAATACTGTGTGACAATAAGTAATCATATTTATCATTATTTAGGACTAATGCGAGGCTGAAACCACTAAGAGTATAAATAAAATAGGGAAAGATGAGAAGGCGCCAAGCAATAGGATAAAAGAGGGTCCTTCTATTCCATATTATAAGTTACAATTGTAATTTGGGCAATCTTAATGCGCTTCATAACACAAGAGGGGATGTCATTAAGAGGTGAACCTGTGCCAATGATGGAAAGACCTTAAATTTATGCACTACTCTTCTACTTGGGAACATCAGAGCCAAAATATGGGATGTAATATTTGAATTTGGGGTTATATACTTTTCAAGGAAATTGGGGAGTTTTCCCATGATGGAATTAGATAAATGTCTTACCCTCTTTCCAACAAGATTATTGGTGTTGTAAAACTAATCTGGCGCAGAAACAAAAACATTTGGAAAATGAATGAGCCTGGGAAGTGGTTGAGGCGCAGATTTATCAGCGTAGGAAGCCTCGCACCCTATGCAGACGCCTTTTTTTTCCTCCTCTTTAGACTTCTTTTAGCATTTACTCTCCTGATGATTGCAAAACACACAATAAGACAAGTATCGCTTTTGATTATATACTTTTAATTCTCCCCAACAGCATTGATGTGGGCTCACGATCCTTTATTAGTGAGGTGTGATGTGCTTCAGGCTTGGCAACTTAAGAATAGGCCTTTAATGTTGAGGATCGATTTGAAGTGCTTCTTAGCTGATTGGAAGTGAAGTATAAGGGTATGGTTGGAGGAGAAAGCGGAAATCACCACTGCTATTGCATTGGTTGGAGTAACACAACCATAAGAGGCTAAGGGATGCTCTACATAAACAAAAACAGTTATCAAATTCAATTTAAAATTCTCCTTTCATCTTGTGAATATGCATAAAGGCTTTGTACTGTTTAGATGAGGTCAAGTCACGCCCAATCTCTTAAGTGAGAGACGCCTTGATTTTTCTCAAGTGGTGCATTCCTCAAAATAGAATATTATAATCTAAGGAGAACTACAGTTGGGACAGACTTGGATATGTTGCATTATCTATCTGTGGCTAACTACATAGTATTCTATAATTTGCTAATAAAGAAGGTTTGGTTACTCTCCATGCCAAAAAATAACTCTCTTTAAAGTTTGACTTAAAGTAGTGCTAAGTTCTAAGGATCGCTCACTAGATAATTTAGATCCTGCACACTTACTTTGAGACAAAGTTCAGCTAAATGATCCTTGATTTTGCCAGAGGCATAAGGTATTTTGATTGTTTGGAAATTCACTAGGCATAAGAAAATATCCCTGACCATTCTGGTCGATTTCTGCTTTATTTTCCCTTCATAATTGATAAACTTCTTCTGAGGCAGGCAAAGTTACAAGCTGTGGATTTGGCACTTCCAGCTTATTGACACTCTCCAAAGTAAAGATTCTGATAAAACCCAGGAAAGAGATAAAATAAAAATTATCTTTATTAGATGATATTTATTTGATGATTATTCATTAGGACAGGCACTGGTATTTATACCTCTAGGGCATCTCATGGCTACATTTGAGCATGCAATCTCAATATATTATTTTCCACCTCAGTTTGGCCCTTGAACTGATATTACTAAGGCATATTGCTAGGTTTATTGATGGAAAATTACTCTCAAAATTGGGAGGATTTCAGGGACAAAAATCGCAATAAGAATGTAGAATTTGACCTAGGATCTTCTTGATTTGTGTTTCGTCATACTGCTAATGAAATATATATTCTGTGAAATTTTGGCATCGATTGAAGTAAATGATGCACCCCTAATTGGGACGTCAGTTGGCCTCTCAATAGCACTAGGTAAGCCCATTTGGGTGGTCCCTGTGCAAGTGCTATTGTACCAATTATGAAGATTGACATACAAAATTTTCCATAGGCGGAAAATCATTCTTAGGACCAGCTCAATTTGTGTTTTGTCATACAGCTGACAGGAACAACTCCCTAGTCAGGATGTCAACAGCCCTCTTGATAACACTTAGTACTCCCATCTGGGCAGTCCATTTGCAAGTGCTATCATTCAAATTATGAGTAATAAAATACAAATTTTTCCCTAAAGAGGGAAAATGATTACGCTTTTTGTCTATTTATTCTTGAGATTTGTAGACGTTATCTTTGGTTCAATCCTGAATGATTTCTCATGCTAAATATTTGATCTTGGTCCTGATTAGTTGGGACTAATTGCCAGGTTTTGTTGCAGTGATATTCGGCTTGTTTGTGCAAGTGTTTTTGGCCTGAGCTTTTGATAGAATAATCGGATTGAACTGTCATTGAGATAATAAGCCTGAGCTGTGTAATTTCAATAGGCTATAAGTTGAGAATAGAGTATTATCTCGAGTATTATGAGGATAATTGGCCCAATCTGTTAGTTGTCAAAGGGTTTATTTTTGGGTCAACCACCAGAATTTGACAAGGAGTTGACCAGTTTATAAAGGATATGTATGGCAGAAGGTGAAGACCTTTCAATCTTAAAGGTTCTTTCTCAAAGGGATTAGTCATATGGGATTGGTCAATTTGTTGCCAGAGAAGATTGTAATATCTTACAAATTCTAATTCCTATTGTCCATGCAAACAGCATTAGCTTTTTTCAATATTATAACCAGATGGATCCTCCCAATAGTATCAGAATTAGGGGTGCCAGTTAGTCGGGCATGATTGCTAGCTAATTGCTAGTGCAATACTATTTAATGTTATATCAATAAATTTTGTTTAGGTTTGGCGGAATCTGCATTTGCTGCCAAAATGCCAAGTTGAGGATCATTGGGGGAATTTCTAGCAGAAAGCTGATGAATTGATTACAAATCATTCAAAAATGGTTCTGCCAACTAAACTAGAGTACCAACGACTCATGCTAAGGATGCTCAATGTTTCAATTTATTTTTAATAAATTTTATACAATTGGCCAGCAACTTATTCCAAAAAGGATCGAATTGATATAGAATTTTGGTGATCAGATGAGAGGATTAGAAAAAATTTCTATTATGAATGAAGTGACAATCTGATAGAGTTCCAGCCTGGGCGCTGAGGGGTTTCAGAGGCGCAGTAGCCTAAGTATAAATAGTCATTAATTCCTTAAAATAAACATCTCTCTTTCTCCCATTTACTTTTAGTTGTTAGTAGTTTTTTGGCTGGTTAAGAGTAAATGAGAATGGAGATCCCTGAATTTGGTGCAAGGTGACGCGCCTGGAGCGGCTGGCGCTGCCAGCTCCAATAACAGCCCCTAGGAGGAACAGGTGGGAACCTGGCCAACCGGCCACCAATGATGGCACTGCTGGCTGTCAACCCTGTGGGGTACAGCGCGGGAGTGCCTTGGCCGTCTAGGATGGGGGCAGGACTCTCCATGGAATGCCCAGATGGGTTGGCGAAGGGTTGGGATGGTGGCGCAGCTTAGGAGTGCCTAGGCTGCCCATGATGGGGGAAGGACTCACTGGGGCACACCACAGGCCCTGAGGCTAAGGTAAAGACGTTGGCTGCTGTGTTGATGGTTGGACGCAGACTCCAATGGGGTTGGTAAACCTATTAAGGCGAAAAAGTAAAGGGTTAACCAGGCTTTCTACTGGTTGGCCTGGCATGCTAGTGGAGCCCACGGTTTATTTTGTGATAGCTTTAGTGCTAAGAGTTTTATGTAATTGTTAAATCTCGCCACTTTGATTGGCGAATTTCTGCAATATTGCTTTCTAATGGGCTTTCAAGCCCTGAAATTGAGAAATGAGTTGGTCAATCTTGGCATCCAGATTAACCTGCAGGCTATCTGTCATGAAGCCATATCCAAACATGACTTCTGTATAGTCATAAAAATATTAGAGAGGGCAGCTAGTGTTAAATTTTTGGTGAGGGATTATTTTACACATCCTTCCAGCTTCTATGAACCATCCCTCTCAATGGGCGTTCCAAATTCAGGATACGTTCCTCATGGTATTTGTATCAGATTGGCAAAATAATAGAAGGATCTCTTTAGGGTCCTGGAGGTCTGTCATTACCTGGAGGGCCTTTGATACCTCTGGGACGCTCAGGATTTAGAATATTATGCAAATGTTTGGGTCAGAGGCAGGCTGAACACTAGTCCTTTCATTGAGCTGGCAAACCCAATCAGTCAAATTGTCAATTTGGGTCTCGTAAAATTGTAGTTGATAAGTCATTTGAGTCACCAGGTCACTTATTTATTCAAACCGTTGCTGCATGATCTACAAAGCATCATAAAGTTGTCAGATAATCTTGACACATAGAAACCCATCAACTCCATTATTATTATGGATGATTATAATTTATAGCTCGTTAATTTCTTCTCTATTTTCCATGATTATGAATTTATTGCTGGGAAGGCTGACCATGAGACGGACACTTCCAAATATGACTCAGACGAGACAAAACATAGTACCAGGGGAGGCACCCCAGAGAAGCGATGCTATCTCTTGTTGCCAGCGGGAACGCCACTTATGGGGAGGGGAAGGAACGTGTGAAGGGGCCGTAGCCACTATTGAGCACGTGTGGAGGAAGGGGTCTGATTTGATGAACCAGACTGGGAACCAGGAGGAGACCAGCTGTCGGCGACGCGGTGGGAGATATCCAAACATCCACGCTTGAAAGTGGTCCACCAAATGAGACCGAAATCTGTGGACAGCTTCAGGGAGGGTGGGGATAGATCCAGCGATGGCATCCAAAACAATCGTGTGGATAGTCCACATGGCGATTGAAACCACCAGAGCACGGAGGGAGGGTGGGAGGGGAGGCCATTGATGAAGCAAACATATCTCTTGACAGACTGAAGGGATGCGTTTGATCCTGGCCTAGCAGACGTTGGACTTCGCGCCATATCACTTTAGAGGTGGGGCACTTCTCCGGGCGGTGGAACAGCGTTCCATACTGGCCACACATGACACAGGATGAGTGTAAAGCGTTAGAGCGCTCAGCTGTATGATACACCCGCCTCAGGCAGCGCCACACATGGGAGCGGACTTGAGGCTGCAACAGAGGATGGTGTGCGTATTTCCAGATAGTCTTTTGGGTTTCAATGGAATAAGGGATGTCCATCATGTCCAGATAGTCCACCCTGGATAGGACTTGGGGTCGAATGGGGATCACGCCATCATAGATGGGTAGCCCCTGTACCTCTTGTGTGAACTGAGGAGAGGGGCGGCCTCTTTGGGTTGTATGTCCACTAATACGAATTCTCCACTCTGCGCTTCGCATGGAGAGTAGGATTCGTTTGTAGTGGGTTTTAGTCCCGTGAGGACCTGTGGCCGATGTGTGTGATGCGAGGTATTTCATCAGGGAGTGGGGGTTTGATGGATTATTGAGGCCCAAGGCTTGGGAGAAGTTGGAGCGGGCTGCGCGGGACCAGTGTTGGGATGGGAGTGTAGGAGCAGTGACAGCCGCGATCCAGGTGCCCAGGATCTTGGCGGCATGGGCTTTGAAGTCAAGCAGGCCCATGCCACCATGATGATGAGGGCCAAACATGACCTCTAGCCGTACTGGTGGAGGGTGGCCTGACCAAAGCCATCCTTGCAGCAAAGCATACAGGGATTTGAAGAAGCTTGGGGAGAAGGGGATGGCGTGGGCTCCGAACCAGACTTTGGATAGGAGCATAGAGTTGGCTAGAACAACCCTGCCAGTGAGGGTAGTAGGGTGGGCTCTGAGAGAGGCGATTCGCTTCGTCACGTTGTCCAGTATACAGCACTCCATTACTGCTGATGCGTATCCGCCTGCCTCCATCCACACGCCCAGATGGCGTACCGGTCCTATGGTAGGACGTGACACAAAGGGGAGCAAAAGTGGGGCGGTGTGTGTTGAGTTAGTAAGGCATGGACGTGGGCGAGCAGATGGGCGGGTTGGGAACTACTTGTTGGGGCCCAGCAGTTCTGAAACCGACCAAGGAGGATGATTTCAGTTTTGGAGGCGTTCAGTGCTGCGTTGCTTACCCGGGAATGTTCCTGGATGAGGGCTTCAAGCGCGCATGCATCTTTGTTAATAGACACCCCCACTACGCAATCATCTGCAAATGCCATCATCTTGAATGGGGTTTTTGGATCGGCACATGGACCCCAGTGAGGTGGGCATTCACATTTCGCAGTAGTGGGTCAAGGCTGAAGTTGTATAAGAGTGAGCTGAGGGGTCCCCTTGTCGCAAGCCCCTTTGAGGGCAGACTACTTCCGTTAGGAAGATTGGGCCACGCACTGCCATTGTTGCAGATTCCGTGAGCAACATCACCCAGTTAATGAAGCGGGGGGGTAGGCGGAATTCATGGAGGAAGGCCCTAAGGTATTCCCAGTTTAATCTATCATAGGCCTTTTGTTGGTCCAAGAATACAAGTGCCCCAGAGGCTGTGGACTGACACACATTAGCCACTGAGTGCACGTTACCCAAATTGACCTTCTGGGGATGAAACTGAATTGTTCTGGGGAGATGGTGGCAGATGCTACAGTCCCTAAACGGTTAGCCATGATTTTGGTTAAAATTTTGGTGTCTGTGTTTGTTAGAGAAATGGGGCGCCAGTTGGCTAAGTCAAGCCTATCCCCTTTCTTGAAGAGTGTGACAGTAAAGGCCTCTTGTCTTCCTGGTAGGAGGCGCGTTTCCAACAGGCTTTGGTTGAGTGAGGCTAGCAGCAATGGGGATATACATTTAAAATATTTTTTGTATACTCATATGGAATGCCATCTGGGCCTGGGCATTTTTGGTTTGGCGCACCACGAATGGCTGTCCATAATTCATTTGGAGTACTTAAATTCATTATTTCTGGGTATCAGAAAACGGTGCAGATATGAGCTTGGTAGAGAAATTCCGCCATTTCGGCTGGCTGAATTGGTTTGGCTCAGTATAACTCAGAGTAATATCTTTGCATTTCAATTGCCACTTCAGCTGGTGTGTCCACAATAGAATTATCCGATCTTCACACCTGTGTGCAGGCCACGCTCTGGCATGGTGCGAAATTTTTTTTGAAAAAGTATGCGGTGCACTTGTCATCTTTAGTGATGCGTGTGGCCCTGTATTGGACACAAACCCGATGTTTGTGTCATCTTTTGAGTGCGTTGAGGTGGGTGGCTGCCTCCGCCCACTTCTGGCCCCATGCAGGGCTATATCCTGTGGCTGGAATGTTGGACTCCAAGTGGGCCAATTCTGCCAGCGTGCATGATATAACCGCTGATGTGGCTCAGGAGCGTCTGGAGGAGAGATGGCGATAGTGGCGGATGGTGTCTTCTTTGAAAGTTGCCCATGTGGAAATGGGGTCCACACAAAACGGTGCAACAAATGATTTTGCCAAAGTTGCCTCTTCCACCCATGTGGAAAATCCTGGCGATGCGAGCTCGGGGGGGTGGATTTTGCACCAATGTGGGGCCTTTGCAACTGTGACGGGTAAGTGGTATGTTATCAAGACCAGTCAGTGGTTGGAGAATTCCATTTTCGTTGTTTTGAAGTGGGAGATGTGGGGTTAGAATCTCACTGGCGCTAGAATAAGGTTGATGCAGGTCATGGACCTTAATTGGCCATTATGGATGTGGGGACACATCATGTTTTTGAGCAGTGGGGCATGTCGTGGCAGTGCATCCCTTAGCCCAAGGATGGCTTTTAGAACGCATAGTTCTACATGACCCTGTGGGGCGTGGGTTGAGGGCGGCCACCAGTCCGTTGGTGAGGTTAGCCAACAGTTCATGTTGCCAACTAGGAAAGAATTGGGGGGTAGTGGGAGGGATTTGACCAACGAGAAAAATTCCTGACGCTCATGTGCATAATTTGGGGTGTAAATGTTGATGATTGTGTGTGCAACATCGGCCCATGAGAAGGTGACAATGAGCACTTGGCTATTTAGGAATGTTTCTGAAGTTGTAAATTTGAAAAAATTGTTTTTCCAAATTAGCACCCCACAGTGCTTTGACCAAAAGGATAGGGATGGTAGGAGCATTATTTTCCAAGCTTCCTCAGAACCTCGTGGACAGTGGGACTCCTGGATGGCCAGGATATCCATGGGTAAATTGTTTTGTAAAAAACTCAGTTTCCTAGCCTGGGACGGGGAGGCCTTGAGTCCGGCGATATTCAGCATCCCTAGGGTGAAGGTTTCCCCCTTCGCACCTTAGGTGCAAGGGGGTGGGCCCCCAGGCCCACCAGCCTCTTCCAGGTCCCCACGGGCTTTCACAGCAGCGCGGGTATTAGCAGCAACGCTATCGGGGTTTTTGTTAATTTTTGCAGAAAGAGTCACGTTGGCTTTGGCCTTCACTTTTTTGTTTTCCCGACGTCGGACAAATTTTTTGTGGTGCGGATAAGTTCGGTGCACCATCAAGTGGGGCAAAAAAATTTGTTTCAGTTGGGATAGGTCCCAAGTCAGCTTTGACCGGGGCTTGGGTGCAGCGATTGGGTGAGGTCAAATCTCCCATCGGATCCTCAGATTGAGTGGCCCATTCAGCATGGGCCTCCCAATCTGATTGGGTGATGGATTCCTGAGTTGCTTCCGCCGCGAAGGTCTCCATGTCCTCCTGGCGTTGTGAGTGTGGGATGGTGGTGTTGGCCTTGGCCATTTCCTTGGCTACGGCCCTATGGGCCTGCTTGGCCTTCTTCCGCTCCTTTGGGGAGATGGGCTTTACCATTAGGTAGCAGCCTTGTGCTCCCCACGGGAAAGCCTCCTTGGTGCTTGCAGTTGGTTTGTAGTGCGCCTCTCCGCTGGTCATGGTCGCCGAGGGGTGCTCTTGGAATGTGACGCCCTCTTTGATGGGGCACGCGTGCGCCTTATGGCCAAACGCGTCACAGTGGGTGCAAATGGGGGCGCGCTGTCCACGGTTACCCGGAATGGGTGGGTGGTATGCCCTGTGATGTCAATAAAGGTGGAGTGCGGTATCTGGGTTAGGTCCTTCGCAATCTCCGCAGTTGGGGTCAGAACTGCGATGGCTTTGCCAGTGCACAGGTGTGGCATCAGCATGAAACGTTGCATTTTGAAAGATTGTATTTCGCCATATATGGTGAGACCATCTTTCAGATGTTGCTCCAAATGTCACGTTTTACTGTAGTAGGCAAAAAGTCAAACGTGAGGAAAATTTGTTTTGATTTTGTCCATCTGGTGCATTTAGTTTTGATGACCCATTGCCCTTTGGGGAGGTCGACCACTATGCACACCGCTGCAGCCTCATCTGCTGCTATTTTGCTTTCAAAACCTAGGTCCAGCCAACTGCGCGACATGGAGTGAGGTGCAATGTACACCGCGGTCAGGAAAATTTTGTGTACATCTTCACAAAATTTTTCCCATGGGGCCGTTTTTTGGATGTCCAGATTCACACGGACTCCGAATTCCACCAATGAAAGTGGCTGAGAATGTGGCATGTTGATGTACTGGTTGCATCGTGCTTGCCACACGAGTATCTCCAGGGAAATTGTGACCGCCAGTTTTTTTAGATTTTTTTCTATTCCGCCAGATTCTCCGGGGCGTTTTTGAATGTTAGAGGCCGCGGGCCTTCCGCCTGCTCCTCTTGCCTTGCTTGCCCAACTGCTCCCAGACATGGGCGCAGACTAATCCCCTCTATGAGATTATCAAACTATAATTAGTCTTGAATTGAATAGGTTGCAAAAGTGTTTGCAACAAGAAAGAAAAGTTTCTATTTTCCATGATAGCCTCACAATTCTCCTGAGCAAAAGTAAATGTAAACTCATAATAGCCAAGAATTTGGGGTGAAACTTCTTGGTTAGACTAAATTACCTTTTATTATCCATGCATTGTAACCCTAAAAGCTGCATCTGGGTATAAAGAGCAGGATGGTAAAATAAACAGAGGTATGACACAGTTTGGGTAACCCTCACTGCAGTTCTTAGGGCAGCTGTAGTGTACAAGTGCAGCAATTTGAGTGAGACCTGAATTAAACTTTCCCGATTGGGTCGTCCTACAGGCTTTAGGATTTTGTAAAGTAAACCCTCCACAGTTTACGCTACTTCAGCTGATTAAATCTGATAATTCGCATCATCCAGAGCTGGTAGTGTGAAGCTTATTTCTAGTAAATTGAAAATTTCCTTTATCTTGAACAATTATTTCTTGCTGGTTAAGGTAGACACATCTGGTGACACTCATATTCTTCTCTTTGAGAGTTATCTTCTCAGCTTAAATTGCACATCTCTGGGAAGGTATGTTTCCACCTGTTAACCTCAGAAGGAAACCTACAAGAAAGCACCAGCTTTTTGTTTACTCAAATTAAATTACCTTATTCTTTAAAGACTAAACATTTATTAGCATAATCAGCGGTAACAGCGACCTAGTGGAATGATTTATCACTAGGATAGATGCTATTTAACAATAAAATGAACCTGCAATATAGAAAAAGTTATTTCAACAATTTTGATGATTGAATACTCATATCTGGAGGAGGATTGTGTTCCCTATGAGGATATTAGGCCCGTTTAATAATCAAGATCTCCTTGTCAGGGAGATGGCAGATAAAGTTTAGACTGTCCTGCCAGTTGGGATACAAAAGCACCCAAAACGCGATCCAGAATAACAGAGGCATTACCACTTGAACAATGGTTAAGTTGGCTGGTAATTACTGATAGTGGTTTGCAACGTGCCACAAATGAAACAGACAACTCAGGAAAGAGCCAAGCTGCTAGAGACCAAAACCAAAGGGCATAGTTGTGGTGAGTTGCAAGATAAAAATAACATAGCGACCTTAGCGAATTAGGCCCAAGTGACTATGGCAAGGATCATCAAAAACATTATAGCTAGGATGACTCAGTCAATATGTGGACCATGGGCCCAAAGCGCAGATGTTTTGGGTGTTTAGAAATAATAGTTTTGAACTTAATTTAGGAATTCAAGTGTGGGAGAATTTTTTATTTAAGTTAAAATAAATAAAATCACCACTAATTTTCTCGTGTGTTATGTATGTTTAAATAGATGATTGATTTGGGGAATAGTTTGGTAAAACGTGGGATTGGGACCTCAAGATTTGTCCTAACCCAGAAAACTTCAGGCGATGGTAGGGGAGAAAACTAATTATTTTGAACTGACTTCAAAATTATCAGCAGTGGGCTGAGTTGCTGTCAGTTCATCCACCGATGCCCAAGTTTCAGATTTTCTGCAGTTCCGCTGACTGGAGTGGTGGCATCTCGCCCAATGGGCAGCAGGAGTCTCCCAAGGCAACCCCACATAGGAGCAGTCCTAAGAGGTTGAAACGGGTTTGGGATGCTGTTATATCTGAGGCTAAAATGGTTGCTCACTTCTGGCCCTAGACTTCAACTACACAGATTTGTGGATACTTGCGTTGATTGTTTGATTATAATTGATAAACTGGGGAAATAGTATGAAGACTATTATTATTGTTGATTTTCCAAAAGCCACGTTGAGTGAAAAGTCCAAAGCTAAACTAGTGCTTCTTCCTCTTGAAGATATTCTTTTACTGGTAGAAAAACTTTCTCTATTCTCTTCATGCAGAGCCAAGCGGAGATTTTGTTAAACCAACTTAAGGATATCTGATCCTTGCACTCTTCTCTTAAGATTATTGTTAAACAACTACTGTAAAACAACTAAGTTATTTTTTTTTAGTACTAGATGGTCCCAACCCAAGGGGTAAAACAACTAAGTTATTATCAAGTTGAAATTTGCTTTTATTAGTGAATAATTAGGGTTTTTACAGTTAAAATCAGCACACAGATTTTCAGCTGTCCGCTGGTAATTATTTGTGCTCCTATACTGGATTGACCCTCAGTGTTAGGCACCAAATCTCATTGGGTACCGTTGCCTTGAGTTTCTTTGGCATCGTGATCCTCTGGTGTTTGGCAACCAAACAATTGGTGTTAGGGACTCAAAAACAATTGTTTTGACTGATAATGATTTTAATCTTCCTCTGGTATTCAAATATTTGGTAGTTTTTGAAAACTATAATTTGTTATGCTCTGAACAATTACCTAAAATTTGTTTATTGGGCGTTGTTCCTGTCAGGATTTCGCTGAATTCTCTTGTCTCCAAAAATTCTACTCCATCGATTCCCATGGCATCATTGGAAGAAGGCGTACTATATCTCAATCTATCAAGGCTAATATGAATGATCAATCTCATTTTTTTTTAGTACTAGATGGTCCCAACCCAAGGGGGATTCATCGATGTTTATTGAATTACGCCTGGGCTCCTAAGAGCCTGAGGCGAGGGAAGGGGAGGGAGGAGGCATCGAGAAAGGGAGGGGGTTTGCGCGCCAGAGCCGTGCTGCAGTGACAACTGAGCGGGGGAGGGTTGGCGACATAGTGCAGACCTTCAGGGCCATCTCAAAGTGTACCTGAAAGTGGGTGATCATGTGTGGAAGGGTCCACACCTGCTGGTCAAAGGCAGCACGAAGGAAGGAGTTATGGATGGTCCAGATGGCTGTGGCATAGGCGAGGACACGGAGGGGTCGGTGGCAACCAGGCAATGTCTGCTCAAACATGAGGTCTTGCACAGGGTGTCCAGACCAGGGCTGAGCATGGAGGAGCGCGCGGGCCTTTGGCCAAAATGCGGCGACACCTGGACAGGTGAAAAAACGATGGAGGTGGGAGTCAATAGGCTCCACACAGCGGGGGCAGCTTCGGTGCTGGAAGGTAGGGCCAGTCCGGTCCCCTGTCCTGTATGAACAGTGGAGCACTCTCCATAAGGTGTTGGACACCTTTGCTGACAGGATGGGGTGATAGACGTCCTTCCACAATTCCTTAAGGTCAAATCTCACGGAGGGAGGGAGGAGCTCAAGGAGTCTTGGGCGGATGGGAGGACGATCTTGGGGGTTGAGGCGAGTTGTGACAACTTGTCCATTGTGCACAATTGCATGGCGACGTGGGCTGAGGCCAGGGCCTTCCCTTCTGTATGGGAAGGCATGGTGGATCCGCGCGCCTACTCGTTTCAGGGCAAGGAGAGCCTGGTTCCAGTAGGGGGATGAGGATGGTTTTAGGCGATGGCCTGGGTGGTTTGTGAGCCACTCCCCTAATGAGGTCAGAGATGCTCTAGGAAGACCCAGAGCTGCTGACACTGACTGGCGGAGGGCGGGCGCCCATTGGGGCATGGGGGTCGCGTCCCAGCAGACAATCGGCCAAAGGAACTTCAGGAAGATTGTGGTGGCGTGGGATCGCGTGTCCAGAAGCCCTAGGCCCCCTTCATTGCAGGGTCGGGTAATGGTTGAGAGGGCTATTGGTTGGTTTGAGCCCCAGATCCAACAGCGGAGGAGTACATTGAGCCGCGTATAAAAGGCATCTGTGAATGGGCAGACGTGCGCTAGGAACCAGACTTTGGAGAGGAGGAACACATTGGCCATCAGAGCTCGACCCTGGGGGGTGATGAGCCGGTTCCAGCTGGCAATCCTGGAGTTAACTGCTGCAAGGAGCAAGTCCTCATTGTCTTTTAGCGCAACTCCTTGTTGGTTGGTGAGAACGCCCAGGTGACGGAAGGTACCGCGCTCAGGTTCAATACCAAATGGTGGGGGGAAGGTGGGGGAGCCGACCTGTACAACTGTTGTCTTGGAGGTGTTGACCATGGCGTTGGACGCCTTGGTGTACCTCTCAATGGTCACAGCAGCGAGGGCAACATCCCCAGGGCAGCCAAATGCAATGGCAGTGTCATCTGCAAATGCCATGGTGCGTGTGGGGGCTTTACCTGGGACCAGAATCCCTGTTAGCTTGTCCTGTAAGGAGGCCAAGAGGGGGTCAAGGGTGATGTTAAAAAGGATAGGGCTCAGGGGGTCCCCTTGCCGGAGACCTTGCCCAACTGGTACTGCCACTGTAAAACCCATTGGCGCCAGGACTCTGGTGTGGAGCTGGTCATAGAGCGATGATATCCAGCGCCTAGCTGCGGGTGGGAGATGGAAGCGGGCCAGGGAAGCATCAATATACTTCCAGGCTACCCGATCATATGCTTTCTCCATATCCAGAAGAGCCACAAAGCCATTCACCTTACGAGAGTTAGCCGTCAAAGTCACGTGAAGGTCATTATAGTTGTCCCATAACGACCTCCCCGGAATAAAACCGTGCTGGGATGGGGAGAGGCGAGGTGACACCCATTTGGTGATGCGGTTGGCCAGAAGCTTCGTGAAGAGCTTGTGGTCTGTGTTGATCAACGCTATGGGGCGCCAGTTCGCCAGGTTCTCACGGTCTGACTTCTTGTGAATGAGGGTCGTGATTGAGCCTCTGGAGTCGGGGAGGACCTCGCCATTCACCAAGAGTGCAGCGAAGAGGTCGCGGAGGGTTCTGGCTATCACTGCAGGTTCCAGAAGGTACACCTCAAAGGGTATTCCATCTGGGCCTGGGGCTTTAAGCCGTGGGGATTTCAGAAGGGTTTCCATCACCTCCTGGATGGAAATAGGCGCCAGTAGAGCCTCATCAGCCCGTGGGTCAATGGGCGGCTCTGGAGCCCGCCACAGGAAGTCTTGGATGTCCGATGGGTCCACCTGGGTGGCATGGAAGAGGCTGGAGGAGAAGCGGTGTAGTTCCTGCGTGATTTCCTCCTTATCTGAAGTGGTTGTAGTGCCAATCTTCAGTGCAGTAATATCCTGCGCTGTTGACCGGGCTTTCTGTTTCTGAAAGAAGAAGCGGGTGGGGCGTTCCCATTGAGCATAGTAACGAGATGTTGTAAAGTTTGCTGCCCGTTCTTCCTGCAGTGTGAGCTCCAAGCGGAGTGCTTCCTGCGCCGCTTCCCAGTCTTCCAACCATCTGGGAGAGGGCGAAGGCTGGCAGTTTCGCTCTAGATGTCTGATTCTGGCTTCCGCCCTTTTGACTTTGGAGCGAGCTGCAGTCATCTGGTCTTTGGCACAGTTGTAAGCAACGCGGGTGATGCCCTCCTTGGTCACCGCCCATCTAGCCTTGTGGTCAAGCAGGTGGGGTGGGGGGAGGTGAGAGTCTCCCGGATGGTCATAGACAGCTTCTCCTTAGTGAAGGGGTTGTTAAGAAGAGCTGGGGCAACCCTAGGCCAGAACCTACGCGACGGTCTAAGTGTGGTGGTGAGGACAACGGTGAGTGACCTGTGATCACTCAGATGGTTGTCACGAGAGATGGGAGAGGAGACGCGGCCAATTAGCAGGGGGCCAATCAGTGCCATATCTATGCGTGACGCTGACTGGAAAGCTCCTCCATCATACTGGATCCTAGTCATGCAACCTAGGCCAGACGCGGAGGGTGGAAGCGCATCTATAAAGCCACTCAGGCAAAGGAAATCCTGGAGGCGACTTGATCCAGGGCGTTCCTTTGCTGCAGGGGGTAAGAGTCACGGACGCGACTTATGGTTGTGTTGAAATCTCCTAAGAGAACTGTATTTCGTGGGAGATTGAGTTGGAGGAGCTCTTCCAAGAGCCGATTTTGCTCCTGACCTGCATTAGGCAGGTAGATGCTTGCAGCGAAGAAGGAGAAGTCAGGAGTGGTGAGTTTGGCCAGTATGAGGCGGCCACCTAGATATTGTGAAAAAGAATGGGTTTTAACCCGGGGATTCAAAACAATAAGGGCGGCATGGTTTGTCCAGAAGGAGTTGCCTCCAAACTGTTCATTCCATGCAGATTGTTCGTGGGGGAGGATATGGGGCTCCTGGACAGCAGCGATGTCAATTTGTGCTGACCTGAAGTTTCGGAGGAGGCGGGCTCTCCGCTTAAAGTCCCGCAACCCATTTGCGTTGATGGATTGCAGGGCCAGGGTGCTGCAATGGGGACTCATAGCTGTTCCCCTCCATGTCCTGGGGGTTGCCAGCGCTTAAACCTGCTGCTGTGAGGCGGCTAGTTTTGAGTCCTTTAGCTTGACTATTAGCTGCAATCCGTGAGGAGCGTCGAGGGTTCTGAGGGGAAGGAGAGGGTGGGGGGGCGGAGGACCCAGTAAGCCAGCCTAGGATGCTGCCCCGCTCCGTTGCAGGGGAAGGACCTGAGGGTGCTCAATGGTAACCTCCGCGGTGTCCCCATTTGATGAGTCTGAGTCCATATTCACTTCCTCCAACACTGCAAAGGATCCGCGCGAAATGGACTGTGGGGTTGGGGTAGGACTCTTTGAGGTGGCACTTCTACTGCAGGCCGCGAGTTGCCAGTCCATGCTGGTGGGCATAGCTCCATTGGGAGCTGAGGGCTGATGCGATAAATCGCTGGTGGGGGTTGGTGGGGGTGCCGCGGAGCCCTGAGTGGGGGTGGCTGATGAGGGGCACCCTGTGGGAGATGCCTTGCGCTTGGTGAGAGAGGGAGTTGACTCTGGGAGATTGGAGGGGGTGCCCATTGGAAGGGGGCATGAGCGCAAAGGTATCCCACACCAATAGTGGGGTTAGCTGTTTCAACTGCTAGGCGTAAGGCCTCAGGGGACAGGTCTTGAACGGGAACCCATTGTGTGGGTTGTGGAATTGCTGCTGCAGCCATGTGGGATCGTTTTTGGCCTGGTTTAGGCCCCTGGGTGGTGGCTAAGAGGGCTTGTTTTCGAGCTGTGCAGCCACTATACAAGTGTCCAAGGGCGTTACACCATGAACACCGGGGGCGCGCCTGATCAGGGTCAACAAAAAAGATCTCAGGGCATTCCCCAACTACCGCCACACGAGGAATAACCTTAATGTTATGGGATACAGTGGGAGAGGGGATGAATGACGCCCTAGCAGTGCGAGCTCTTTGAGTGGGAGCATAGTAAGAGGGGATGCTAAAGTCCACTGAAAGAACAGACCCAAACTCCATTAAACCACGATGGAGTGCCAGTTTAAGAGACTCAGGATCAACAGTCGTTGGTAGGTTGGAAAAAGTAACCCATGAAATTTTCTCCAGGTGAGAGCGTGTGCGGGAGATGCGAAGAGATCCGCGTGGAATAATGACCTGGAGGGTGGCAGCATGGTCAGCAAGGGCAGCTTCAGTGAAGCCCACATCGATGTAGTGGCCCTCCACTGATTCATGGATGGTGGTGTTAATAGGGAATGTCTCCGCAATCGCTGCAAAGTATGAGAAGTAATCCTCTGTATAGAATTCAACAGGGTTATGCCCATAATAAAGGCGAATTGCGTGGGAGAGGGTTGAGCGAGGTAGAGCTTTTTGCGCTCTAGTTTCGGCCTATTTCTTCTTAACATCGGCAATAAACGCCACTTCACGGGGATCAGCTTTGGGTAGCGTTGGTGCCAGAGGTTTTTGCCACGCCCCAGTGGCTCCTTTGGTACGTTTGTGTTTGCTTTGGGCTGCTATTGCAGGTTGAGTGTGAGCTGGTGGTTTGGACAAGTTTGCGGAGTTCCCTTGTTTCTGGAATGTTACAGCAGTTGCTGGCGTCATATTAAATTGAGGGGCGGTTTGTTGGGCCTCGCTAAATTGGGGAGGCCCATCCAGATTGGAATTAACTCCAGCCAGTTGGGAGGAGGGGAGATGTTTCATCACCATCCCAATCTATTTGGGTAAATTCAGCCCGAGTATTTGCTGTGATTTCGTGGACAAAACTCACTGGCTGATTGGTGAATTGGTCGTTTTCAGCATATTGAGATAAAGTGCCGACTTGAGAAGTGCCGATTATGGGGTTTAAATGGGACGGGTGAGATTGGAACTGGTGTGAAGTTCCAAAATCTGAACCATTTAAATCCCCATTGGGAAGAGTAGATTGTCCCAATTTGGTGCTTAGTGAACCAGAATGTGCGGCTAATCCAACCTTACATCCGAGGGTTTGGGGGCCAGGTGATTGTTGGGCCTCGCTAAATTGGGGAGTCTCATCCAGATTGGAATTAACTCCAGCCAATTGGGAGGAGGGAGATGTTTCATCACCATCCCAATCTATTTGGGTAAATTCAGCCCGAGTGTTTGCTGTGATTTCGTGGGCAAAACTCATTGGCTGATTAGTGAATTGGTCGTTTTCAGCATATTGCGATAAAGTGCCGACTTGAGAAGTGCCAATTACGGGGTTTAAATGGGACGGGTGAGATTGGAACTGGTGTGAAGTTCCAAAATCCGAACCATTTGAATCCTCATTGGGAAAAGTAGATTGTCCCAATTTGGTGCTTAGTGAACCAGAATGTGCGGCTAATCCAACCTTACATCTGAGGATTTGGGGGCCAGGTAGCTGGGTATCGCCCCTCATGGAGGGAGCCAGAAACACGGCGTCAGCAATAATAGATGGGGCTGAATTAGCTGACACAATGGGGGAGGTGAATGTCTGGATGGGCTGAGTTTCATTTAACTGAGCAGACGCCATTAAAACAGCGTGGGTGATGGCCTCCTTGGTTGGAGGGGGCCCAGCGGGTTGGTGGGAGGCAGCACACACAGAGCTGTTAGGCGTGCAGGTTGCAGAAGTGCGATCAGGTGAACTGGCGCTAGTTGGAGTAGCTCCAGGTTGGGGGGTGGTGCCTGCTTTCATGGCTGCTGCTTGAGAGCGGGTGATTCTGGTTGACCCTGAGGTGGGTAACCGAGGGTTGCTTCGTTTGGGGGTGGTGCTGGCTCGTTTGGCATAGTCTTCGGGTTCTTTTGCGGGGTTTCCCGCCATATTTGCTAATAGTTTTCGTAAATCTCTTTAGTGGAGCTAAATTTCAGGCTGAATTGATTTTCGAAAAGTGATGCTTAGCAGAAAGAGATAATGATCAATCTCATCCCAATCAATTAATTGAAGATTCAATCATGCATAGATTAACTTGCTCTGATAGATTATGAGCTGTTTTGAAGCCTATAAATATCATCCTTATGATAATAAAATTTAGGTCAAATTATAACCTGTATTTTTATTCAAATTTATTAATTTTTGGAGAATTCACTCGGTGTAACTTTGAGAGAAAACCAGCCCCATTGAAGTGTAATTTAAACTTCCAGAGTGGTGCTCACTACAGGGGCTACTTTGAGTTATGCACCATAAACACGTCTGTCACTATTTTGGATTCTCTATTTTCGCCTGAAGAAGCTCAAGACCATGAGCAATGCAGTATATTATGATGGGTCCATTTAACTAAAACCCAAATCCCAGGCTACCCTCCACATTAGAATTTCGTGCCAATTTGGAATTTTATGGTCTTAACTTAAGCTTTACCTCATACTTTTTAAATACTGCCTGAGGTTTATGAAGTATTAACAATCTGCTGCTTGAAGGGGCCTTAATCCCTGGAATCTGTTCTACCTGATCTTGATCTAATGCCATACCCTCTATTTTGTGGGAAGTGTTGCAAACTTCCCAAATACCAGGAATTGGCCCTGAGCAATACTTGAAACAGCTCAATCACCCTACCTTATACCATTTATTACAGTTGTTGGGAATGCACCATCAAGGGATGTTCAATTTACTAGAAGGACTTCAGTCTTTAAATAATCATGTTTCCAAATTTTCAAGTCTGCCTCTGAGTTTAGCCAAGGTAATCGTGATGCCATAATTAATAATTGAAACCTTCTCAACAAAATACAACAACTTATTTAACTTGATATTGGGATGTCCAGTTTTGTTAATGTACAGTTTCACGAAGCAAGTTCTGGAGATTCAGAGAGAATGGATAGAGGGTATTTCCCAACTCTCTGAGTGTAGTCAATCAATGGAGGAGGAGATTAGAACCTGTCTCTTTCAATTGGAGCAGTTGTACTCAGGATTTAAATTATGAGTCAACGAGGTAGAGAAATCCACTGGAACTATGTGTCCTCCAGGGTTTGAAGGGCCTTGTGGGACCCCAGGGGCTAAGGACCACGTGGACCTCCTGGTGCTGATAAACCTCATGGACCCCCCAGGAATGTAGGGCCTAGTGGACTGCCAGGCGTAGAAAGGCCTCAGGGACCTCCAGGTGCTGATAGCATTTAGGATCCCTTCAACAAATTGACTATCTCTTGAGTATGTTGAACCGTTTGCATGACCAATTCTATAAATTGGCCAAGGAGTGTAACTTATCCCCTGATGGGGTACCAATTGATCCCCTCTTATCGCTTCAGTCTATTTCTGATGAGTTAATCAATCTGGGTAAATGAGCAAAGTACACTAATATCCTGCTACATGCTTGTGAATATAAAGAAGAAATGCTCCAAGCGAAGATTGAGCCGCTGGAACCCAAGTACAATGTGCAGCAGGAACAAATTTTCGAGCTATCTAGCTTATTGAGGAGAAAGTGGGGCATGTTGATCTTAATTATTGGATTAGTGAAATTTGTATCAAAGCCGCTGGTCCTTATCCTCAATTCTCTTCCCAAGCGTTGGACTCCAACTCTTATTTTCCACTCAATTGTAACAACCCAGAGTGCATTTTTTGACCACTATTTCCTCATGAGTTTCAAACCAATATTCAAGGACAAGTACTCCCTGGGGGAAGGCAGTATTATCTCATTCCTTTATCTTAATGAAAAGTGCTAGTGAGTCCACAGATCGCCAAAAGATGAATTAATTGCCAAAAAGCCTTACTCATTTGGCTCAGGATATCATGGTACCCCACTTGATGACTTGCTCTACTGGTCTCAGGTTAAAGAAGCGTTAATCAAAGAACTTGGGAGTGAGAAAAACTATATCCTCTCAAAAACAGGCTTTTATGGGTATACAACCCCACCAAAATGAATCCATCAAAGACTTTGCTCATCACAGCTATTGGGAAGCTCAGACTCTAATAGCCTGAGGTCAGTTAAATTTGGATGATGAAATTATGGCACTTATGTCAGCTTTTTCTTTCAGAACGTAAATGCAAGTTTATCTAATCATTGTAAAAAAGAATTTCCGAAGTATCTTGGACATTAAGGAGGCCTTATTGGAATTGCCTCCTCGATTCTCTGGAAAACCCTGAGTTAATGA